>CAKAOI010026943.1:0-32826 GCA_916701655.1 Sebastiscus albofasciatus
GAGGAGGAGGAGGAGGAGGAGGTGTGACTGTATTATACTGTATATTTCTCTTTATATAGTCTATGTAAATGGATCCATGTAGCTCCTCCTGTCTTATTAAGATGTATGTAACTGTTCCTCCGTGGTATACCTGCTCGATGCTGTAGTCTGTGATGTTCAGCAGCTGGTTCCCCTTCATGGTCCCAGACCAGATTTCAGCCCTGAACAGGACGTCCTGCACTGAGAAGATGCCCAGGTTCTGGATCTACATGCAAAGTAAAAGATGGCAATAAAAACATAAATAGAAATCTCTTATTGTAAACCCTTAAAGTGATGTCTAACACCTCCCTGCAGTTATGTAGTTATGATTTGTATCATTTTTGTTTTCTAATTGTTAGAGATAAAAAAGGTTATATTGTTTGTAGGCAGGTCATTACAGGGGTTGAATTATTTCATTATAGTTTATTTTGTTTCTTCTAATTGCATAGATTGTATGGGTAGAGTCGAAGGAAAGGCGTTTCCCTTTTAGACCGCACCATATATTCAGGTCTCCTGTTGTGTGTGGCAAACGGCAGAGCGAACAGTTTTTTTGTTTGTTTTAAAAGATTAAACGCTGATAGATGCGGTTTGATAGATGATTTTTCATTGAACAGAAACATGTCATGGATTGCATCTGTTTTATTTCAATAAATCTTTTGTTTATGGACTTTCGAATGATAGAGTTATTGGAATTATTTGGATCACATGAATCATAAAAAACCTCCACAGCCACAGAAATAGTCACAAAATATTCTATATTAATTTGTGTACATAGACAAAGAAAAAAACACTAGACTTTCACCAGGAGACTGCTGTTCATGTCCCGTGTGAAACCAGAAGTCAACGTTGATTTATTTGTCACGTAACTTCCGTACTTAAGTTACGGCACTTCCTGAGTTATTTAAACCTAAACCACCATCTTTTCCTAAAGCTATCTAAGTAGTTTTATTTTGAAAAGACTGGAGCGGAAATTGACATGTGCATCACGTGCTGCTGGATATTCGTAGGAAAACACACAAAAAATATGTTGTTGAAAGTCATGTCACAATAAAAAAGTGAAATCTGTGTCTATGTACATGAATCAAATAGATTATATTTTGTGACTATTTCACAAATTGCTATGAGAATGTGTTGGTAACAGCTAAATTCCTATCCTAAGATAACAAAGGATTTTTTACCTAAATGCAGTTAAGAAGCATGTTTCTGTAATACAAAGAAAATCCTAAATGTCATCTTAAACTGAGATAAGATCAGACGTTTCTGTAATGAGGCCGCAGGATCCTGAAAATTTAGTAATGATTCATAACAATAATTTTACACTTCTCCTAGTGTCACATGTCAAAATGTCTCCCGTGGAAAAAGGTCTCGCGGACAGACATCAAATAATCAAATAACTAGAAAAGTCACATCAGACATGAAATGTGACATTTCTAGACCGACATGTTCAGTGAACTCACATAATAAGTGAGGTTGAAGGTGGGAGAGCTGCTGTCTGGTTGGTCCCAGGAGGAGGAAGAAGAGCTGTCTGCTCTGATTTCAAAACGAGGAGGGTTGGGGTCTCTGACAGGAGAAGAGGGGAAGAGTTTGTTGTAATATAGACTTATTATAAGCATCATTAAAGGGCCATTTCACCCAAAACATATCTGGATCTCAGCTAGTTTGAGTCTTTATAAACACACTGTTGTACTTAAACTATATGGAGGAACCTGCAAAAATAAAAAATTAATAAATAAATGACTTGATAAAAAAATAAATGTCATTAAATGTAGCAAAAATAATATTAAAAATAAAAATAGTCATTGATTAATTGAACAAATGTGACATAATACATACGGTACATTTAAATGACAATACATAGATTTAAAAATAAATATAAAATAATACAAATAAATAAATTCAAAATAAATGCAAAAATAAATGAATAAATAAATAAAAGGGAAAATTAAACAGAACAGTAAATCAATAAGGGAATTAATTCAAAGACAAATAAATAAAGAAGCAAATTAAAACAAATATCAATTTATGTCACATTTTATCAATTAATTAATGGCTACATTTATTTATGATATTATTTTTGCTACATTTAATGACATTTATTAATTAATTTGTTGATTAGTTTATGTATTTATTAATTTATTTTTGATTTTGGCAGGTTCCATCCTCCATAAAAAAAGACCACACATCAATAAAATCCAAGTTTATAATATTTCCTGATGTTGTTAAATGTTTTTGTAAACACAGCAGTGGAATATGTTTTACTGCAATCAGCAGAGAAAATGTGCCGATGCTTTATCTATATCTCAAACATCAACTGCCTCTAATTTGTAAGCTCAGAAAATACTGAATCCTTCATAAACACATTTATTTGAACCCTGGTGATAAATAATTATTGTATTTGTTAGATTTTCAGTAGATATTTCCTAATGTTTACATGTATGTTTGTATGTAGATGATCTATTTCTCTGTGGCATCATGTTACTGGAACAGTTTTACCAGGAAGTGATGTCACTGACCTGGTGAAGAGGAGGTCAGCTTGGTACTTCAGAGGGAGGAAGATGTCGTTGATGTTGTCGTCTGGGTATCCCTCCTCTCCCTCACTGATTAACACACACACACAGACTTGTGAGGACATTATATTGACTTATCTCCTGGGACCCTTAGGCCTCACATTAACCTAAGTCAGAAACAATAGACCTGGATCTGGACCCTGATCTTGATGGTTTACCTTGTGGGGTTTATCTGGTGTGTGTCCCCACAATGTAGCTATGAAAACAGATGTACAAGTACACACAGAGACACACCACAGAGACACACCTTTGTACTTCTATACTTATAGAGGAACCTGAACCTTAACCCGATCATTTTAACCCTCAAACACCTTTTGAAGACGTGAGAACTAAAGAAAAAGACTCCTCAAAAATGTCTTGCTTCTTGTTTTGTTTGCTGCTCACATCAACTCGAACTTGTTCATTTGAAGAAAAAAAAATATGATTCGATATTACAACTAAATTGTGTAATAGACCCGTTTGTCCACCAGAGGACAGTGTGCCAGTGTCACATTTTGCCTCGCAGAGACATGAATATTACACGCCTGTATTAACGTGCCGTACCAGCAGGGGGAAACAAAACCACTTAATTAGGTTAAGGGAAAACGTCATGGTTGGCCTTAAAATAAGCACGTAAACTAAGTAAAACACGTACGGAAAACAATGTAACGTCACTACAAAACACGTGATAAACGGCACCAGCGAAATAAAACAGTCTCGAACACGGGGCTGCGATCGAAAAGTAAAAAAATGACGTCCTTGTGTTTTTTTCCTAACCACTTTTCCGTGACCTTGATGGAGAAGGTCATGAGGTCAAGGAAAAAAATTCACAAGGACTTAGGAAAAGACAACCGTGGTGCTCAGAGAATCCGACTGCACTTCACTAGGCTCCGTAATTATGATGCGACGGCGGCGGATGTTATTGACGAGGGACTGCCGTCACGAAACTACAATATTCCAAAGATGGACCAGAAAATAAGTGCTTCTTCTCCTCGTGCATTCTTACATGGTTTATTCGTGCAGGCTATATAACCAGCTGCTTCAGCGTGACGGAGAGATACCGCAGGTCCTGCTGCTGTCACACTTTACAATCAACATAAAGAATTATTTTGTCTTAAATGTGGACAACCCGTTGAAAAATATTAGGCTACTTCATTAATAAGGTTGGAATAGCCTATAAGCTACCAATCACAAAAGTTGATATGATAAATAATTAATTTAGTTATGGAGAAGGCATAGAACCATATAAGTGTAGACTATAGGCTACTTCTTCCTTCTCCTTATAGGTTAATATTTACTGATGTTGATTATTTGTTTATTGACATTTTTTTTCTTCTCTCAGCATCCTGTTTTCATCACTAATTAATAAAAAAAGAAAGATAAATTGTCTTTTAATGAGGACTTTTCTCACTAACTTCCAAACTCCAAACAAACACTGAAATAAATCAAACAATTGTCAGAGTGACATCAGCTGTCTCACCTGCTGGTCGCCATGACGACCCGCACGTGATCCAAGAAGACCGAGCGGCTGAACTCTAACTCCAGACGGAAGGATACCTGGACAGGAAGAGAGCTGGTTGCTTTCAAAATAAAACAACTGACATTTTCCACCTTCTTCGAATGTTATCAGCCGATTGTCATCGGGAGTTTGATTTTAGTTGGTACGGCCCTGTACTCTACCTCCTAACTGGCTCAGTAGGCTGTTATCATCTATTGGTGAGCCAGAGGAGGATCATTATTGTTATGCAGCGACCTCTAGTAGCCGTAGTAATTATGACGGGAGCAAAAGAGGAAGTCAGGTGACGTCAAACAAATACAGGACTTTCACCCAGGAGACCAAAAGTCAATGTTGACTCATTTTAACATGTGCAAGTTAACTTGTATAACTTACTTAACTTAACAAACGTACTCACCCAAACCATGACCCTTTTCTAAACCTAACCAAGTAGTTTTGTTTCAATTCACAACGTTAACCACGTGTTCAAAACTGCAAACCGTTTCACAACATGCAAGTAGGTGCAGTTTGCCCCGTCTGAAGCATTCTAATGGTTGTGATAACGACTGATAACGACCATTTAATGGGCTGATAACATTCAAAATGGGTGCATTTTCTCTGATTAAATAAATACATTCAGTTTCTATATATACTTGTACTTTAAAAGGACAGTAAGACATATCTAAAAATGTTCAAATCCTAAGCGGAAGATGAATATTCAAACCTCTGACCCTCCTCAACCATCAGGTCTCATCAGTTTACACTATTCTGAATGTTATAACGTCCCGATGTGAAACGCTTTGTGTGGTTTTGTCCTATGATCATCTCAGACTGTGTTTCCCTCCGGTGGCGTCTCACCTCATCCAGCAGCCACCGCCTCATTAACAGGAAGCCCACAATAATCTACACTGTAGTCTGGTACCCATAAACTGGACTTCATTCAGACAGCCATCTGTAGAGTGGGCCTTCGGGGTACCATCATGTTTACAGGACGGTCATTAGGCTAATGAAGGATGTTAGTGGATCGCAGATTCCTGCTCTGTTTAATCACTATCATTAGTCTGACAGCTGTATGAATAACACCTGTTTTACTGTCTGTCTGCGGTTACAGTTACAACAAACTGACATTTCACTTACATTTTTATTATCTGTGAAGTCTGTTGTTCTGTATGTTTTATGTTTGGTGAAACTATATTATGAAATTGGTCTAATAATCACCTCTCTGGAGAGTACACCAGAAATTAAGTATTGACTTATTGACTATAAAGTTGGGGGACTCGCAAGAGATGGATCAAAACCAGTAGAATCTGTGCAGCTGGATATATATTATATATAAAATACTCTGACCTTTACTCCCTATTATGGGCATAGAGTATGAAGCGAATAGTAAGTGTATTATTATTGGTTAGATCAGCAGTCTGTGGTGGTAAACATCAGTGGAGGTGTATAGACGCAGCACCTACCTGAGACAAGGACTTCATGAACGGAGCGCTGATGTTACAGTTCCTCTGATTGGCCAGTCTGTCCTCGGAGGAGCACTCAATCTGAATATCTGATTGGTCCTGTGGGGAAGAGGAGGAGCCTGATGAGTCATAGGGAGTCGTTCTCCATCTCATATGATTGTGAATGCTACAAAACATATGAGCACCAGCTGTAGCTGTTGTTATAACACATTCTCACTCCCAACTACCAACGTTTGGTCAGTGGCCCTACGCTTCAGACTATGACGCTCTACGTACCCCTCTAGTCAGTTTCCTCTCATTACATGCATAGTGTCTTTTCAAACATAAACTTCCAACGTAGGTTTACTTCATTTTTATGTTCAGGTACGCAACAAAACTACTTGGTTAGGTTTAGGCAGAGATTGTGGTTTGGATTAAAATAAGACATAAGAAAGTTACGCAACAAAAGTAAGGTGAAATAAGTCAGCGTTGACTCAGGGAACACAAACAGCGGTCTCCTGGGGGAAAGTCTTGTGTTTGTTTGACCCGTCCAACCACAACTCCCACTCACCCTACGCAGACTTTCTCGCTCTATATAATACGTCAGTTGCTCTGACGTCTAATAATGACGTGGATGGGATTACATTGGAGTCAGTTGAGGGCCCAGTGCGTCTCCAGCTTCATCCACACCAATACATTTCAGTTTTAAAACGCATAACTTCTGCTACTGTACATTTACACCTAGCGTTCACAGTACTCCGGCGTTTTCAAGCCCCTAAAACGGAGACGTTTGAAAACCCTGCTGACGCCATTGCTTTAATCTGGACGGACAGAAACGGAGACGTTTGAAAACGATGACGCAGACGCCCACGTTCATCATTCAATTCGTCATCACATGAACCTTTTCCGGAAGAAAATTTCAGCGTTACAAGCGTTGCTGACCTTGTTGTCTCTGCTAGTGTTGTGCAGTCAAATTCTGCATTTTATAACGCTGCTACTGCCTACATGCGCAGGAGGAAAGATATTATTAGAGCATTTGCATCAGTTCCCGTGTCCAGCTTCCTGTTTACACCTGCATGCGTATGCCCAGTGTACGTGAATGGTCATGTGATATGCGTTTTCAGGTAGTATGGAAGGAGATTAATTCTGAAACGGCCCTAAAACTTGTCTGAACGGAGATTGTTTTAATTTTAAAACACTGTGCTGAGCTGCATCTCACATTAATCTCCAGGTTCCCAGCTTTCAGATGATGTACACCACTTCTATGTGACATCTACTGTTGACCTGCTATCCCCCCCTAAAGATCCCCTGTCCCCTCCTAAAAAAGACTAAAACAGGTCTGTTGTGGGTCTCAGAGGGTTAAAGAACTGAATGTAGTTTGAATCGCTCATATATGTTTACAGTCAGAGAACAGGAACAAACATTTATTCTATGAAAACGCCGGATTATTTCTGATCTAATGAAACTGATTTAATGCTCTATACATCACCTTGACTATGAGGCTGGAGAAGAGCAGGTTGGAGGAGGTGGAGATGTGGATGGCGGCTCCGTACGCGTTCTCTCCCTGATTCTCCAGTCGAGCAAACACCACCATCCTCCTCCGCCCGCTCTCCACCACGTGCACCGAGGCCTCTGACGCCCCCCGGTGGCTGCAGAGCGACCATGCGGCCCGGTTCCTCGAGCTGCAGAACTGCCTTCAGGTGAAACACAGAATATGAATTAGCATGGGTTCTCTAATAAATTATAATACTTGTGTGTGTGTTCACTCACTGAACATCCATGAGGTCAGTGTGACTGTGGAGAATGAGGTCGGGAACGCACGTATCTTCCTGCTCACAGCCGTTCCAGAAAGGAAGCTACGGCAAGAAACAAGGATTAATTCACTTCTTTTTGATGAGGCACCACTTTAATATGTCAACACATTCTCACTCCCAACACGTCAAATACCAACGCTTGGTCAGAGGCCCTACGCATCAAACTATGACGCTCTAGGTACTCCTCTAGCAGCAGCGGTCTAGCAGTTTGTTTGGGACTGGAGACAGCGGTGAGAAAAAAAAGCGCTCAAAAGCATGGCACTACTAAACCCGAGCACCCTATTTTACCCTGATAATGTGACACTGTGAGCAACAAATATGTGTTGAATTGGTCAGGAGGAGAGTTAGTAACGTTAGCTGTTAAAAGCACAGTCCTACTTGGTTAAATAAGGGAGCTACTAACGTTAATGGAGGTGCCACTGAGTTACAATTATGAAGCGTTCAAGCTCTGCTCAGTAAAAATTACTATTGGGTGAAGGTAAATTACAACGTTATCATGATGTGTTCAAATGTATGTGTGTTCTTTATGTAAAATATACTGAACATTGATTTTAGATTTTAAAGTGGCAGACAAAAAAATACTTACCTGTCACAGTGGCAGGAAGTGAAAAAAATCAAATGAAGGCTGCCTGGTCAGAACATCTACCTCTGGAGATCAATACAAACTCAGCAACAGACTGAGAGACAGGTGTGACATCACCTGAATGAACTCTCACCTCGGCCCTCAGGATGCTCGACCAGTCGGGGTCCAACACCGGCCCCTCATCTGGGCTCTTCAACCCCGTCTCCAGGACAACCGCAATGGGACGCCCGTAGTCAGTCGTCTCCTGTTCAGAGATACGGTGGTGCGTTTAGGGATTCACACTGACATTTAGGATTTGTGTGTTTTATACTTGTTGTGATCGGGTTCTGGCTTTGTTGTGATGTTCTGACCTGGATGGAGAAGCCGAGGCGTTGGCAGCTCTGACCTCCAACCGGCAGAAACAGACTCCTGGGCTGCTGTCGGTCTGATTCATCCAGAACAGCTCGAGGAGGAAAACGCCTCTCATCCAACACTAGACTGTACCAAACAGCTGGGAGGAGGAGAAAGGGGTTTTAAAGGAGGCAAAGTAATCCAGTCTCATCAAAGTCTCATCCAGCTCGTATGCAGCACGATGAGATTGTAAACACATCGAGAACAGACTTTACAGGTCTTTCAGGTGATATGAAAGAAAGTGATGTCACCAGGTGTTCTCATTGGTGCAAACTGCACTTGTTATGTTTCCAAATGTTGGGCAAGTTTAAAGAGAATTCCTGAAAAGTTGGCAAATAAAACACGAATGAGCTGTCTTGGAGGGGTAGGGGGACAGAGGATGTTCAGGGGGAGATAACAGGTCAACAGTAGATGTCACATAGAAGTGGTGTACATCATCTGAAAGCTGGGAACTGGAAGATTAATTTGAGATGCAGCTCAGCACTGTGTGTCAAGTTGTTCTAGTCATTAATAAGAAATAAACATAATTAATTAATTAAAATAAATAGTGAAAGTGTATAGGGTTCTTAGAACATAATGATAGAAGTCTATGATGGTCATCCCCATGCTCTATTATGTCTCCTAAGTTGTTGCAGCAATTTTTGGGTTGATACCATTTGTTACACAGATTTGGTGCTAAATTTAACCATTTTTTACCACTGGAGAATTGATAAAAAATTATCAATAATCCCTCCAAAATATCACATTAAGACACCAAGACCTTGAGGAACATCATAGAAAAAGCCATGCTGTGATTTGGGATAAAAAACTTTTGACATTTGGAGATTTCTGCAAGAATCGCATTTTTCAGTGATTGGATGGCGAGCACTTCTGTTGTATAAACTGCTCAGAAACCCCCTTATTGTCAATCTAGCTAAAGCCATCCATCCTCTGAATGCTCTAGGTCTCTAGTTTGTGGCTGTAAAGTTTCATGAGGCTGTGATTATCCTAGAGGTCACCACAGGTCATTTTATACAGTGAGGTCAAGTTTCACTTCAATGAAATGGCTACCATGGGGACTAACATCATCGCACATGAATACAGTTGGGCTCATTGGAACCACAAGAGTTTCAGCTTTACAGTGATACCCAATTTATGTAATTCAAGACTGTTAAGGGACCCCAGTATGCAGAAATATTCAAACACACCATTTTAGAATAGATGGAAATAACACATTTATACTGCATTCAAAAAACTGCATGTGATTATCATAAAGTGTGCATGTCTGTAAAGGGGAGACTCGTGGGCACCCAAAGAACCCATTCACATTCACATATCTGGAGGTCAGAGGTGAAGGGACCCCTTTGAAGAATGGCTATGCCAGTTTTTCCTCACCAAAATTTAGCGTGAGTTTTGCAGTCTTATTTAGCCTCCTTTGCGACAAGCTAGTATGACATGGTTGGTACCAATGGATTCATTAGGTTTTTCTAGTTTCATATGATACTAGTATCTTCACTCTAGCTTTAAAATTCAGCCTGCAACAACCTCTGAAAGACAGAATAACGGTTGAGCCCGCCAGAGTTTTAAGGGGTTAACAGATAAACTATTAATTAAGCTGTTTAAGTCCAAGTAGAATGCACACAAAGGACCAAATATACTGCAAAGGTAATGTAATACGTTGTGTTCCTAATTACATTTTAAACAGAGTAATAACTTCTTCTTCTTCTTTGTGACTGATTAATAAAGTGGAGAATTTCCTGCTCCTTATTAGTTGTTGGATGCTGAGTGTAGCTGCAGAGCTCCTTCTCATCTGTTTAACAACTGAACTTTTGATTTATGAGCACACAGAGAGCTGAGGTAAGCTGCTTCAGTCCAGCTCAGTTCATGATAGAAACGCCACGTCTGCACTGAAATAAATAAACTCTCAGGTTTCGTCAACCATGGCTCCTGTCCTCTATCTGTCATCTGGAGCGTGTTCGTTTGATACCATGTGGCCATGTTGGCGTGTGTGCATGCATGCATCTCTATATGTGTGTCTAATCCGGTCCAGATGATCAGGGGGAAGATGAGGAGAAAGAAAGTAGAGAGGAAGGTATGAAGGTATGAAGTGATGGAGGAGTGACGCAGTTTAACGGCGGCTGGCCGGCGTTAGCTCGTTATAGCGAGGTTTCCATGCAGCCGGCCCGCACATCTGCAGCCAATTACACAGAGACACGACAACACAAAGCACTGTGGGGAATCTCTGCTGCGAGGAAAAGACCACGACAAGATTTTCCACACACAGACGGTAGAAATACCGAACATCTGGGTGAGTCTGGTTAAAATGTCCACACAGCTGGGAGACCGGACAGCTGTTTGAATCTGTAGAATTCAAATTCATTCATCCAGACGAGCTTCAACATTCACTTCAACTCATTTAAGAAGCTGTGGGCTACAACCACCACCTGCCAGTGGGCGACCTCCGGGTCAGGGCCCCTCGGCATCAGAGAACGACACACGGGGTACCCCTTCGCTTATACGCTCGTTACATACTTAATGTCCTTTCAAAATAAACCTCCGTTTTCATAGGAAGTTAGGTTTAGGCAACACAACCACTTAGTTAGGGTTAGGAAACGGTCGTGGTTGACATTAACTTCACTGACTAACAACTCACGGGGGTGACTATATCGACGAGTCACGTGACTAACGACTCACATGACACTTGACAATCGTGTCACTTCTGGTTGCAAAAAAACAACATGGCGACGGCCAAAAACCAAGATGGCGACGGTAAAAATCCAAGATGGTGATGGCCAAAAACCAACATGGCGATGTCACAAAGCCAAGATGCCGATGGCCAAAATGCGGAATCCAATGGGTGACGTCACGGTGACTACGTCCACTTCTATACAGTCTACAACCTGCTACTCAGCAGCTGGGAGTTAAATGCTTTGCTCAAAGGCACATTAGCATTAGTTGCTATGTTTAGGAGGGACTGCTAGAGCGACTGGCCAAGTGAAATCAAGTCCAACATGATCTCATGATGACACGTAACAAAATGAGTAAACACACTCTAAAACACAGATTAGTGTTGTCACTGTGAGCTTTGTGCCTCCTTCCTTCACGCTCGGTTTCTGATCTGAGTTCAGTTTTCTAACAACGCTGGTCTGCTTTGACACTTGTTTACTGATGTTTTAATCTGTGGTACATTTGTGTAATGCTTTCCTCATCAAAGGTCAGCACCAGGACACAATGGAGTCCATTTTGGCGTTCCCAAGGAAGCTAGAAAACAATGTACCAGCAGGCGTCTAACAAGCTTACTGTTGATCTCATCCCTGCTTGACTTGTTTGAATCTGTAGTTACTGTGATAATGTGTGCCTCCCACCTACCAACATCTGTCCTGGTCTTTGTCCTGGTCTTTGTCCTGGACTCCAGACTCAGACAGACGGTGACAGACATGCAGGTGACCTCCTTCCCTCCTCGCCGACAATCTTTGTTAAAGATGTTGACCTTCTCCGGTTCAAAAGTCAGCTTGGCCTGAATCCGCACCACACCACGAGACCTGGAGGGAGGAAGCACACCATCATCAGGTTGTGTTTGTCTGTGTTTGGTCACTTGTATTACTTCCATTGTGGAGAGTCAGTTACGGTTTAGGGACTAAAACTGCCCCCCTTAAGGTAAACCACTACATTTTAGGGGTTAAGACTTGGTTTTGTTAGATCAAGTTTAAAATTAGGGAAATTAGGCATGGAGTGGTTTGGATTTGCAACATTTCAACAAGCCCACGGTTCAGTTTATATGTCAGTCTGGCCCAGAGTGGTAGAGGAATCATAATACTCCATATCTATATGTGATGGTCTGACCAGATGATGACAGCAGCTCCCAGTGCTCCCACAGCGAGGTCGACGAGCCCGTCTGCATTGACGTCCAGAACACCGTGAAGACTTTGACCGAAATACTGCAGACCTGCAGAAAAACCGGCTGCAGACAGACGCTGGAGAGAGAGAGAGAGAGAGAGAGAGAGAGAGAGAGTGAGTCATAACACAGTGATTATTTATGTTTCCTGCTCAGATTGCTTCTATTGGCTGAACTGGTTCAGCCTCTGTTACCTGTCTGTACTGGTGTTGGAGGGTTTTGTCCTGGCCGTAAAATACATACACCGCCCCCTGGTGGTCGTCCTCCAGCGGCGCTCCTACCACCAACTCCCTGAACCCGTCCCCGTTCATGTCGGGTATCTGGGCCAACGCCGAACCCAGCCGGGAGTTCTGAGTGTGGTCGGAAACCTCCAGCGCCCCCTGCAGGACGAATGATGTCTGGTGGTAGAACGTTTAGTTTAGTTTTACCAGCGTGCTGCAGTGTTCTGTCCAAACACAATTGTATTTTGTTTAGGGCTGTCAAAGTTAACGTGATGATAATGCGTTAGCGCAAAGTTGTTAAACGCCAATAATTTCTTTAAAGCATTAACGCAACTTGCAATTTTTAGGTTGCACCAGGCTCAGTTTTATAGTTAGCTACTGGTATCACATGAAACTAGAAAACCTAATGAATACATTGGTATCAACCATGTCACACTAGCTTGTCATGAAGGAGGTTAAATAACGCTCCAAACTTGTGCAAAATTTTTGGCAAGGAAAAACTGTAATGGTTGTTTTCAAAGGGGTCCCTTGCCCTCTGACCTCCAGATATATGAATGAAAGTGGGTACTATGGGTACTCATGAGTCTCCCCTTTACAGACATGCCCACTGTATGATAATCACATGCAGTTTGGGGCAAGTCATAGTCAAGTCAGCACATTAAATACTTGACAAATCTTCCTTTAAGGTACATTTTGAAGACAGCCAATGAGAGTGAAGCCTTTGGAGGCTCTAAGCAGCTGAACACACTGTGAACATCAACCTTGTGGTAGTACATGTGGTATATACAGTATGTACCTGTGGTGTGACGGCGTAGATGTAGACCTTCCCTCTCTCCCAGCCCTGGCTGTAGAACATGGGAGCTGCTACTACCAGTATGTCCGTGCGTTCATCGCCGTCTACGTCCATCGATAACAACTCACTGCCGAAATACGAGCCGATCTGGAAAAGAAAACAAAATGTGACAAAGAATAACAATGGACTGCTCTCTTCCACCGGGAAACGACATTTGGTGTAGCTGTATTGTTGTCCGAGTGGAAACAGTCGAGGTTATAGACACTGTTCATTGCCAGAAACAGGCTAAGATAACGAAAAGGAAAAAGAGTTTGAAAATTTGCCATAAATTGGGAGAAATGCGGGAGAATTGTGACCCCGGGAGGAAACCGGGAGAGTGCAATGAAAAACGGGAGTCTCCTTGGAAAATCAGCTTTAATGTGAAGTAGTCTCATCAGATCAGTTGGTCCTGGTTTTGCTGAGATCCCGTTGTTAGGGTCAATGGTCGGGGTCATCATGGAGACAGCCATGAGTCCCACATGTGTGGATACATGCAGGAGTAACATCTACATGCTTCTATGTGTGTGTGTGTTAGTGACCTGCTCTCCCAGCAGCGCCTGCAGGATGGTCAGGTTTCCGTTGTTCTTCAGGGTGAAGACGATGACCTTCCCGGTGTGGTTGAACCTCGGAGCTCCAGCCATGTAGAGCTGAGAGCCGCGAGACGAAATGAGTGAACCCACCGAGTAACCTGAACCCAGGAAAGACACAGAAACGGACCAACAGGAGTCAAAATGTTTTTTATTATTTCGTTTCCTCGTTAACACAGAACAAAGATGGTGAAGGAGGCCAGTAGGTCGAACTGTGTGTCCAACATTTTGGCCACTAGCTGTCTTGACAACTAATAAGAATATTCATAGTCTGCAAAAGATGAACCCAACTCATTCTGGTCAACCCTCCAACCTTCCCTGTGGCGCCACAGAGGTGCTAAAGTTCCCACTTGTACTGCACACAAGAAATATAAAAATCTTTTGGGCACAATGCAGTTGGATTTGCAACCACACACGTGCTCCCAAGTGGATCAACCTCTCTGATTTTAATGACTGTCTGGCCTCTCAATTGAATTACTGTTAACGGCAAAGGTCAACCAAAAGCTAATAGTATTGTTTGTTTTGTCCAGTATTTGATGAACTGTCCAGACAGTAGCTATCCAACTAATCAGGCATCAAACGCAAAGACCCGAGATACAAATATAAGAATAGAGTACAGTACAGGTTCATTACCCAGATAGGCTGCATGGTTCTTCAGCTCGTCTGGAAACTCGTCCTTATAGGAGGATTTTGGTGGAACGACTTTGCCGTGTTTAGTCTCTTTCAGCACAGCACCGTTCCAGTCGTAGGCGCCCACCGCCCCGAGCAGAATGCCGTCCTGAAGGGAGAACGTGAGTTTTAACACAGTACGCATGATGAGGTACCGCATTTATATGACATGAGAAGAACTCAAAGAGCAGGATGACATCCCAGTAAAACCTGGAAGTGTTCATGTGTTCATCATTGAATGAATCCGTCAGTGATACTATTTTCACATCTGTTGACTGGAACTGTTTTTCCCATCGTGCAGCTCAAGTCACAGGACGCAGAAATGTTCCAGCTACACCGTTCCTGAGTACATTTAACTATCTGAGAGCTGAGCTCAAACGCTCTGAGGTCACTCTATTATCAGAATTTATTCACGGCTTTGTTGAATAATCGATTCTGATTGGTTAATCACGTCATTGTTGTGTAAGAAGCCCCTTCAGGGCTTCGCGTCGGGGTGCAGCATCGCCCTGTCGGGGTTTCTTTCATAACAATGACCAGCTTGCTGTACATTATCCCTTTATGTCCTTTCATGTTGTTTCTTTTATATAATTGGATGGATATTGTAGCCTATTTGCACCTGTCGGTCTTGTCAGACTTGGCATCTTGCCCCACCACCCAACCTGTTCTCACTCTCAACTCGTCAAATACCGCCGTTTGGTCAGCGCCCCTCTGGCACAAGGAGGCACCCTTTAGCAACAGTATATGACGAACCGGGATTTCAACTAACTCCAATATAAACCCACCCGCAGCATTATTCGACGGTCAGAGCAAAGCTTGTTCAGGGCGGGAGGGAGGGAAGGGAGGTCAAACAAACACAAGACTTTTAACCAGGACACCGCTGTTTGTGTCTCATGTGAAACTAAAAAGATGACTTATTTTGTCACGTGACTCGTATCATCAGTCCTGTGAGTCACTAGTCAGCACAGGCACAGTTTGCATACGAGTTGGGAGAGAGAATGTGTTGCAACCACTGTCAACGGATCACAATAGAAATAAACCTGTCGTTTTATTGTATAATTTAATCGTCGACAGTTTTGTAAACATATGTGATAACTGTCTTCAGGCATAGCAGTATTATGTGTATTTTAATGATTGGTAAATAAATAAATCTATCTAAGATGCATAAAATATCAGTCTCATGATTGAAAGTAGTCTCAGCACTGAAGCATTGAATCTGATCTCTGATCAGAAGCTGCTGTTGGTCCTTAAACGTCTCACAACACGTGTGTGCAGTCGGTCGCACGCCCAGATGAACTGTGGCGCTCGTAAAGTCCAGATATGAAAGTTATTAAAGCGTTGAGTCATAGTCTCTACGGGCCAGTGAGTCAAGGATCACAGTGAATGACCGAATCCTTGGCGACGGCGGTGCCACAAAGCATCCCGCCTGCAGGATCTGAGCTGCACATGGGCTGACTTCTGGATCTGCAGGTTCACTGTTAAATGTCTCAAGGCTGCTGTAGTAACCCTGTAGGAGGGAGAGGAGGATGGTTTTCCTGCACGATGACTCGGTCAGTGATGATTTTGTGTCATCTGTTTTCCACATTAGTCTGACTGCAACCTGATTTCACATTTTTACCTTTTAAGAGCAGGAAACACTTTGCATATTTGTCTGTGTATTTGATGGTGTGCATCATTAATACTGAATGCAAGTGTATCTGCGTGTGTGTGGGGGTTAAAGTCTAGCTGTTCCCATGTGTTCTTGCATGTATTAATGTGTGTGTGTGTGTGTTTCGTTGGCAGCGTTGTGTCCAGGAAAACCATCTGCTCTGTGTTACACATAGAAAGTTTCCACGACACCAGTTTCACTCCCTGACGTTGGAATCCAGCAGAATACGATTTTCCCTGGACGAGAAACAACAGAAATATTTCCAGAAGCTTCTTATTCTGCAGCTTCAGACTTCTGTCAGGACCAGAACCAAACCGATGCTTAATGTGTGAGGATGACACTGATACCAACGGTTGAGAGTTTCATCTTTTGTTTCGGTTGGAATTAAAATCATTAAAATAGACAACTCTGCCCCCGTCGAAGGCTGATTTTATTGGATCATGATTCGCTTCGCTGGAGAAAACTGTAGTTATTATGTTGAGTTAAACCTGCCAAGTCCCTAATTCCTACAAATCAAAGTAAAGATCAGGATGATATCCAGCAATTATTTGGGGGAAATTATGATTATTTATCCAGTATGAACAGATCATTGGAAATAAAACAAGATAAAATAATCAACTACACTATCTATTAAAAATCTAAAGAGTCAAATCAGAAACAGTGAGTTAGAAAGATCACTTTATTGACATCAACACAATCTCTTAGATGTAAAATTCAGATTTCAGGAGCATAAACTGAACTAATAGAGGACTGTAAATGTGAACGTGAGCTACTCACTTTGACTACATGTGAGGAGAAACCAGCCTGAGCCATCTGCAGACCAAATCCTCGACCCTGACTGCTGGTTCCTGCAGAAACACAAACACAGACATCATTATCCTGTTACCTTCACATATTAATAAAGCTTTTAATGCCTTTTTTCAAGCGATTTCACTGGGATGGGTGGATGGATGGGTCAAACGAACACAGAACTTTCACCCAGGAGATCGCTGTTGGTGTCCCGTGTGAAACCAAAAGTTAACGTTGACTTATTTTATTGCACTCTTGTTATGTAACTCACGTACGTGGTGTGATTTAAGTACGTAAGTGTAAATGTACTTATTTTAACCCAAACCACGATGTTTTACTAAACCTAACCAAGTAGTTTTGTTTGAATTCACAACCTTAACCACTGCGACCATAGTGGTGCGCCATGGTTTGACGTGTAGGGCTACACGATGCTTTAAAAAGTGACGCCAAGTAGTCCTGACCCAGCGTCTGTATGTGACGTGTTGGGAATGAGAACGAGTGCTGCTGCTGGAAACTAGGTTGATGAGAACCCTAAAGAACCGAAACAGTAAAGTTGTGGGTCATAAAACCAAAACAGTCAGCTGAAAGACACCCCTTTACATTACAGTATACATTTGATGCATTGATAATATAACTTGTGTTACAGCTAACTGGTAACTCTTAAGCCATAAAGACCTAATAAGTATTTTAAAATCACTAAAACCAGCTTCAGACATTCAACCAATCAACAAAGATTTAACAGGCTGAGGGTCAGCTGACCTTCCAGAGAGAAAATCCTCTCTCCCAATGCGTCCGCGATGTCCTTCAGCGCCGACTCATCTGACACGTTGAAGAAGTGCTTCTCATCCGGGTCGCTAGCAATGAACTTGATTTCCTTCAGAAAGGCTTCGGGGTTGATTCCCCGACGGTTGTAATAACCCAGAACCTGGATGAGATGCAGAGGAAACACTCAGGAGGTTTTTAAAGTTCAGAGACAGAAAACAACAAGGTGGTTTTGATGCAAGTGCTCGGAGAAAAATGGGAAAGAAGAAGGAAGTCCAAGTTCTCAGGAACAGAAAGCTGAATCAGGACCAGACAGGAAGTCAGACATGAAGTCAGCGGGGTATTCTGGGTATGAAGGGAAAGAGGGACGGACTCACAGCGATGGCATACATGGTGACGTTGTCTCTCTCGCTGTCGGCAACGGCCTGCAGCAGATGTGGACTGTCATGAGACTCTCCGTCTGTGATCACGATCATCACCTTCTGAGCGCCGGGCCGACCGCCACGCTTGAACGCCTCTGACCTGCACAGCAAAGAAAAGCAACAGACAGTCCGTCAGTCCAACCCGGTTTGTTACTGTGTGGGGTTTATTATTCACGAGAGACGTCATTACGCGTCGTACCGCCCCACGTTGATGCCCAGTGCCGTCCTCGTCTCCTCGCCACCCCGCTGGTCGATGCTCCTGGCGGCGTCCACCACCTCCTCCACCGTCTGGTAGTCACCCAGACCGAACTCATGGACCACCGTGGAGCCGTACTGGACCACACCCACCTGCAGCCAAAACACACCACAGCTCAGTCCAGACCTGAACCCCTGCACCTGAAGGTCTCACCATACCACTGCAATGTAACACCTGATCAGAGATCTTTTCCTCTAGCCAAAAACAAGATGGCGATGGACAAAACCAAGATGGTTATATATTCAAATCTCGAGAAAGAATTCAAAGTATTTCCTTTAAATTTGTGATTGGAAAAGCCTCCTACACAACATTTAAATCATGACGAGACACTGAAACTACAGTTTATTGAGAATGTATGGATTTAAAAACATTATTGAACAATAAATTACATGAACTAGAAACTCCAGACTCTCAATCTGTATTGTATCAGAGGTGGATGATATCTGATATATTTATATCCATTATATTAAAACATCCTGAGGAATCTTAGACAAATATAATATGATAAACCCTGAAAAATTTACTTTCGGGTGTTTTCTATTTGTGTAATATTGAATCCCACTGGATTCATTCAGCGATGAACCGACCTGCGTCTGACCTGGGCCGATGTAGAACTTCTGCAGGATGGTGATGAGGAAGTCCTGGACCTCGTACCACGGGTAGATGGAGTTCGAACCATCCAGAACGATCACGATGTCCATGAACGTCTCACACCCTGCAAGATAATAAATAAACAATACAAGATACAGGACATGATGAATGGATGGATGGATGGATGGATGGATAGCTGGATGGAGGAACAGAGAGATGAATGGATGGGTGGATGTGTATTGATTACTCTGCAGGGCGGGTGTGATGGTGTGGGACAGTCTGAAGTTTCGGCCAACTCTGGAGCAGATTCCTGTGCTGTACAGGGAGCTTCCACATTCATGAGACCAGAGAGGACCACAGGTCTGAGGACACATTCACACACAGCAGGGATAAAAAGACACAGGGGTAACTCTTAAGGATAGTACAAAGGTCTTCAGTCATTTAAAGTGAAGCTGAGCTGATGTTAAGGTGGTCTCTGTGTGTCATGTGACTCACCACAAAGCTGTTGTCTTTTGGGCTGGAGGTCAGCGTCATCCCCAGCCTCATCTTGTCTTTCCTCTCAGACACGTTGTCCAGAGAAAGTTTCCCTGATTCAAAACATCACTAAACTTTACACAGTGGTGTCACAGTACAGTCAGTAAGCATCAGAGGTTCAGTGTTGGTCTCAGTTATCTCTTATTCTTCTGTCATGTGGTTCAATGTGGACACATGCTGTGACTTTGATGAACGTGTCTGCATGTTGCTCACCAGGGGTGGGAAAAAAATCAATTCACCTATGTATCATGATTTTTTTTTTAACAATTTTAAATCAAATTCTTTAATGCCAGAATCAATATATTTGCTTCATTTGAGTATATGTGGAGGTAGAAGGAAGTTACCGCTTTTACTGTTGTAGTCTGAGTAACATGACGTCATACCGTTCCGTATCCGTCAACCAAAACAAACCACAGCGAGCCGAAAAGGGAAAGTAGAAAAACGGCGGAGGGTCTGCGTGGATACGACCTGCACCTTCACATTTTAAATCCAAAGTGGTAAACACTACACATACGGTAAAGTATGGAAACACTTTGGGTTTCACACATTGCAGGAAAAGCAAAGCTAGATATCACGGCTAAAGCTGCATGCTAACTCTGCCATGGACAGGAAACGTTATCGTATTGCGGTAACGTGCGGTCAAGCCGGCCATCACTCTCATCTCCGTGGTCAAATGGGCCGACGCTACAACTGTAGAGCACCCATATACTGACATTTATGTTAAATGCATTCAAACGGCCCCGATGGAGCTGACCATGGATGTATAAAGAGAACGGAGCTGACGGGAGAGCTAGAGACCACCTTGGAGAAGTTAGAGGAAGTAGACACGTGTGACTACGTCTGGTTTTCAAAATTAACAAGGGAACTGTATATACAAAATACATATATGTAAATAAGATTGATTGATTATATTCACCAGAAGTATAAAACATTACATGTCCCTTATAAATTAAAAAGAAAATACCACTAATTTGTGAGGGAAATGTCTTTATTCTTTGATTTTTGGTTTGCTGGAAAAAAATGTAATGAATAATTCCTGACAATGACTGATATATTTGACTTCAGGACATCTCTGACTACATACATGCTGAAAATCAAACATTTTTACTGGATTCATTTAGATATTTTCCAAAGTAAAAGTCCCATGAAGTGTATGATTCAACTTTTTCCCATGGTCTAGTGTTAAAAAAGTAAACAAAAATCACAATAAATCATAATATCGAACCGCAATACTTAAAAATCGCAATACATATCGAATCGACACCCAAGTATCGTGATAAAATCGAATCAGAAGATAGGTGTATCGTCCCAGCCCTGTTTACTCACCCAGGTTGAGTCTGGTGCAGTTTGCAGAGTTTTTGGTGTCCAGCGGACACCTGAACACATCACCAGTCTGCTGCTTCCCCGTGGATTCAAAGGGAGCTCCAACCAACAACCTGGAAACACACACACACACACACCTGAGGCTGAGACGATGCAGGAAGCAACACACAGTAGTGGTTTACCCTCGATAGACCCACACTAAGACCGTCAGTCTGTTAAATCTATAATTTAGATTTATTGTGAATGTGTGTTTGACATATTCCACTTTTAAGACCCGTCTCAAACAACAGCTTAAGGCAAATCCGAACTGTGATCACTTTTAACTTGACATGTTGCACAATGTATTTTGTCTTTTCTACTTGTGTATTGTATATTTGTATGTGTATGTATATTGTCACTTGTAATGTTTCTGTTTTCGTTACCTGTTTACAGCTTGTGTTATGTTCTGATGTACTTGTACTTTACTTTGTGATTAATTTGTGATTAATCGCGATTATTTATGGACAATCATGCGATTAATCGCGATTAAATATTTGAATCGATTGACAGCCCTAAATTAAACGTGTTAGATTGAGGAAATACGAACAAAACCAGAAAACAAAGACAGGCAGGAATAATGTTTCTTCCATCCATTTACACTGTTTGAACCATTTTATTTATTTGTTTTGATTCATTTTCACCTCTATCTTTGTACGAGCACTCCTCTGAATTTTAGTTTCTTTTTTCCCTCCGCTGGGAGCAGAATAACGGAGGCTGCAGAGAGAATAATTACCGGCAGCATTTGGTAAGAAACATTGGATTTTATCAGTCAACAGGGCTCAATATAAATCCTTGTTGTCCCCAGTGCATTCCCGCCTCTCATCATCACCTGATCTACCTGCACACCTGCTGCCCATCCACTCATCAACACCTCAGTCTGTATATAAACCCTCCAGCCCTGCAGCCTCATGCTGTCAGTGTGTGTCGGTGCTGCAGAGCTCCAGACTCTGTCTCGTATTCAGTCTGCTCATGTTTGTCTGCTCATTTTGACATTCAGATTTTCCTCTTCCTCTGGCCCAGTCCTAATGTCCACACTCAGACTCTGAGGCGTGTTCATGCAAAGTCTGTGAGGGTTTAGTTTGGGGCTGTCCCAAAATCAAATGTCAAATCATCAAGTCCTTGATTGCTCTCTTGCAGACATTTTGAGCCTTTTATGAACCCTTTAGGTCCACGTGTCTGCAGACTTTTCCTGAGGGAATCACCCACAATTCATAGCATTGTGACGTTAAACAGGTAGTTAACGGGAGAAGAAGAAAAAAGGTAAACAAAGAGCACAGCACATGTTCAGCCAGGTGTATTTACATTTACACAGACACATTAACATTTTAAGGATTGACCACATGAAATCAGAGGAATGCAGCATTAGACTATATTAAACATCTGGTTTAATCATCAAACATTTCTTTTATTATTGCTTCATGAAGGTAAATAAAATAATGTGTTTTTTTTATATATTAAAGCATGTAAACATGTTCTGTAGTAAACATGCTTGAAAGCTGCCTCTGTAAAGGTTATAGCTTTTCTCCTTCTTCTCCATACATATATGCTAAGTGTGTTCCCAACAGTCATATTTCTGTCAAAGTGTTTAATTATGGTCAAATGTAGAGCGGGTAATATTCCCAAGTCCTAGCTTCTTTCATTCTTGAGCATTTGCTGCTGTGGAAACTTTTTTTTTCTTCACTGTTGTCTGACATTTTATAAGAATAATCTGCAGAATAATCTCATTAAAAAAGTGCTTTATCACAAGCAACAGATTTAAAGAGATAACAGTGATAGCAACAATTTGAAGCTGTGTATTAAACCAGGCTGTTCTCATACACCGTTCGTAGCTTTATCTACGAAAAGTAATGCTCTGTAATTTGTATATATCCCACAAAATTCATCATTCAGTTCTGATGTAATCCACGTAATTGTGAACCAAATATAAATATAAAGAGCTGCAAACACAGCGCAGTGAGGAGGTCGGGGTGGATGAGTGGATGAAAAAACACAGGAGCCAAGAAGAAGCGGTCATGTCCGGTGTGAAACCAGAAGTTAGCCAAACCACCATCTTTTCCTAAACCTAACTAAGTTGTTTTCTTATCTAAACCTAACAAAGTTGTTTCCTGTGAAGACGGAAGTTTATTTGGAAAAGATTGTGTGCATGTAACGAGTGGAAATTGAAACGTGTTGCAGGACATTCGAACGAAAAAAGGAGGAATAACTTTTTTTGTGAGATGTCATACGAACCGTTGTATGAGGATACGTTGATTAAACCATATTTGAGTGTTATGATCATACTGAGCAGTTGGGTGATGGAGAAGACAGGCTGCAGATTCTTGTGGACATTGTAATGTTTTCTCTCTCACTGAGACTCTGAGTCATTAAAATTCACTGTTACAAATCCAAGCTGAGAAAGTTTTCAGAGCACTTTTCAAGCCTCACAGACTTCTGGTGAAGTAATCATTTAACTGTGGTGTGGTGCATGTTGTAGACAGAAACCTAATAAATAGATTTAATTCCATATACAGAGAATAAAGTGTAGTCAGAGGTCAGATCCTGCCGCCACAGTGTCACCCAGCAAGCCGGTTATGAGTGTTAACCGGAGTAAACAGCTCCACATGTGGTCTGGACGGCGGTTCTGGGAAGAGGTCTGAGTCACATACCGGAGGAGATGCCATAGTGGAGCGCTAACCCTCAATCTGCTAATGTGTCTCCTGTCCACATCAAACGGGCAGAGAGCAGTGCTGACAAACCACAGAGTCCACATCCTGCAGCAGCAGACACAGACCCGCCTCCCGCCCTCTGACATCACTCCATCACGCTGATCATTTCCTGAGCAGGTGCTGTCATTTATACCTGCCCTCTCCTCTGCTGCTACTTCTTTATTGGGCTGTTTGTTACTTAAGTACTGATTTCCTGCAGCTCCTGCAGAGCCTAAAAACAGTCCTGTACGGGGTTGAACCAGCGTTACTCTGCAGTGGGTTTGTAGATAAAGGTGGAGGGAACAATACTGAGAAAAGAGAGAATATTCTTCTTGATTATTCCTTAAGAAACAGAATCATATTTCATATATCAGCCAGGTCGCACAGCAGTTCATGAATAATGACAGCGTTGTGTTTACCGTGTTCACGAGAAGAGTCCATATGAACGCCTCCCTCTTGTCGTATTCACAACCTCGTAAGTGTAAAGTTTCTGAAAGCTCCGAGTTCACGAGTTGGGACGTGTTTGTTGACGTTGTCAGAAATGACAGAGGCCATGGAAGTTCAGTTTTTCGGTGCATAATAAGTTAAGATATTGTCATTTTAGTCGTATGTTATTTTTATGTCTGTGAAAAATGTTGATATTTCCAACAGCCTCATTTTTTTCCTCCTTTGCCTCTTTGCATTTCCTGCATTATGCTATCCACTTGCTAGCTTACTAAATTGTTAGCCTCACTGGCTTCTAGACACCGACAGTAGCGTTAATATCACCGTTGCTTAGCAGCAGTGTTCTCACTACTTAACCACTTGAACGGCAAGCATATCGTGTACACGACTTCCCATGTTGTAAACACGAGCTCATGAGTTTCATTTGAAGGTACCAATAGTCAGGAAATTTAATCTATTGATTCGTGTACATAGACACGAATTTCACATTTTTTTCGTGATGGTCAGCACAAAATCAATTTGTATGTAATCCATGTAATTGTGAACTGGGAAGTATAAAGAGCGGCCGCGTAGGGAGGAGGTCGGGGTGGATGGGTGGGTCCAAAAACACCAGAATTTCACCAGGAGACCGCTGTTCAAGTCCCGTGTGAAACCAGAAGTCAACGTTGATTTATTTGTCATGTAAGTTACGTACTTAAGTTACAGCACTTCTGGAGTTATTTTAACCCAAAACACCCTTTTTTCCTAAACCTAACTAAGTAGTTTTCTTGCCTAAACCTAACCAAGTTGTTTCCTGTGAAGATGCAAGTTTATTTTGAAAAGACTGTATGCATGTAACAAGTGGAAATTGTCATGTGTTGCTGGACATTTGTAGGAAAACTAATGAAAAAGGAGGAATAACTTTTTCGTAAGATATCATGTTTTGAATTTGGACTTCTGTTACCCATTTTAAACGCTTGCTGTCAGTGCTAAGTATTGCTCCTTTAACAAACGTAACTATTTTATGTAACAGATGTACATATTTTAACCCAAGCCATGATCTTTTCCTAAACCTAACCAAGTAAAACCAACTAAGTAAACCTACGTTGGAAGTTTATTTTGAAATGACACCATGCATGCAACGCCTCCAAATTCAAGCTGCCGCCTCAACAAAAAAAATGTGAAAGTCTCTCTCTAGAGCCAGAGTTTGGTTTGTCCGTTCTGGGCTACTGTAGAAACATGAACCTGACTCCATGAAGAGGACCCGCTCCCTATGTAGATATGAAGAGCTCTTTCTAAGGTAACGAAAACACAACCATTCTTAGTTTCAGGTGATTACACACTAATGAAAACATAGTTATGAATATCATATTCCATTTCTGCTGATAAATTCCCCTAAATGCTACACACTGTTCCGTTAAGAACCATTCAGAAGATTTCGAAATGAATTACAGGGTCAGAAATTTCAATTCTTCTCCATGGAAACACTTGCGGTGCATCTAATAGAGCATTTCATCCCCTCGCAGACTTGATGTGATGACGGTGAACACGTCACGGTCCCACAAGTCCAGAGGGTGCACACTTAAATCCTGCCACTGAAGATTACTGCAGATGTTTTAGACATTTTGATGCTTTCAAGCTCCACTGCTGCTGCTGGAAATGATTTACACTTTCTCTTTTCTTGACTTTGCCCAGTTATGAGTCGACAAAAAGACACTAAACCACTAAATGAACCAATGCAAATGCAAGAAAATCAACAGCTGCTCAGCCATGCTTGCAGTTTGGTTTTAGCGGTGGCAGCGTGGTCGGTCGGCACGCTGGTTGGATGTGAGGAGAAAACCTCATACACACACACACACACACACACACACACACACACACACACACAGATCCCAGCGTGGAGGCTGCCAGGCCACATAAACACTCGTCTCTGTTAACACGTACCGCCGGAGGTTTGACCTCAGAGGTCGACAGGGGTCAACGGGGTCGACCTCTAACAGACACAACAGCATCCTCACACACGGTGTTCTACTTTAGTTTTATTAGAGTTCTCCAGAGGGTTTTTTATATTCTCTATTTCAGCGCTCAGACACGTTAACTGTAAATAAAGCTGATCTGATTTGCAGACAACACGTTTAACTTTAGTGGCTCAGGAAAACAGGAAAAATTCACACATAGTTTGAAATGTCAATATCACAACATTAATGATGGGAACATGACATTCAGGTGAGCCTTCTTCTGTTCATTTGGTATAACTGTGCAGGACGTTCTCGCTCCCAACTCCTCAAACAGCCAACCCATTCTCATTCCCAGGGCGCCAAATACCGCCGTTTGGTCAGCGCCCCTCGGCATTGGAAACCGACGCATGGAGGCGCCCTTTAGTGACAGTATGTGACGAACCGCGCTTTCAATTAACACCAATGTAAACTCACCTACGGCGTTATTCAACAGTGGAAGCAGTGATGTAGTATTAATAGCGTGAGAGAGCGGGAGGGAGGGAGGAGAGGAGGATGGGTCAAACAAACACAAGACTTTCAACCAGGAGACCGCTGTTGGTGTCCCGTATGAAACTAAAAGTTACGTTGACTTACTTTGTCACGTTAGTCTTTAGTCACGTGACTCGTCAGTCAGTGAAGTAAACGTCAACCACGGCCGTTTCCTAACCCTACCTAAGTAGTTGTTTTGCCTAAACCTAACTTCCTGTGAAAACGGAAGTTTATTTTGAAAGGACACTATGCATGTAACGAGTGTATATTGACACGTCGCCCCTGGTATGTCCAAAAGTAGCACTAGAGGGTAACCCTGTGTGACGGTCTCCGATGACGAGGGGCACTGACCAAGCGGCGGTATTTGACCAGTTGGGAGTGAGAACGTTTTGGTGAGACAATAAAACACAATCCAGGAAGACTGAGCAGTAGGTTGTAAAACTCTGAGACAGGATTTAACCACTGTGAGGTAAACAGTAGAAATATTCATGCTTTGTCAAGAGCCAGGTTAAAGTCGCAGACGAGCCTGCGTTGAAGGCGGGAAGGCTGCGATTGTTCATTCAGGACTGAAGTCGGTCTGAACGCAGCTTTAGTTGTCAGCTAAAGATCGCTGGTGAACTTGACTTCTACCTCTGCACACAGAGAAGATTCAGCATTTAAGATGTATGATAGTTTGACGATTCTTTATGAAGGAATATTTTATACAAAAAGTTTTACTGTCAAATCATATTATCTATAATGGCTGAACAGACAACTGTATGAATCTGGAGTGGATTTTACCTCTGAGCTTCAGTGGTAGTTGTGAGTTCCCTTAAGTTGTTTAAAACCTGAAATAAAACTGCTCACAAACCCAAATGCACGTCTTTATGTGTGTTTAGTTGGAAACGGCACATTCTTGAGTAACAGTGAAACATTTCTAAATGTTTGTTGGACTTGAAAATGTGTAAATTTAAACATACAAACTGGTCAAAATTCATTACAACTATAAAGTTGTGAGGAGTGTCAGAGGTCGCAGGACCCTGATGGTTTATGGGTAATATTCCTGAGAACAATGATGGGGGCTAGAGAAGAGAAGAGGTGAGTCCGTCTGGATAACAGCAGCAGACTAAAAGCTGAAATGTAAAATGTCACCAGTCTGTGTAGAAAAACAACTCTGCAGAACAACGACGTCAGATCCCTCCTCTAAAAACACACACGGAGCAGCGTGATGGGCTTCCCAGAGGGAGGTTGGGGAATAACAAATAGTTTCCAGATCCGCCACTCCGCCTCAGGACGCAGGAGACAAACGCAAAATACTTTCCACTTATTTACCTGCGACTTCAAAGGCAGCCAGATTCTGTAATCCTGGAAGACTGCGAGGTATTCACCACGGCTCAAATGTTTCCAGATTTAAAAAAAGAGAACCGGGAATGTTGCACAAGCTCACCTGTAGCCGCAGACACAACAACAACAGACTGGAGATCTTTACTTCTTTCAGTTTTATCTCCTTTAATTTCTCCTCATATTCTCAGTGACGCCTGCTGCCTTTAAAATAACACTAATGATATAGGATCCCTGGATTAGACTGGATTACGTCTAACCTATCCTGCCCTGTTTGTTTTCTCAATTTCTCACAAGAACAGATGAGACAAAACTAGATGAGATTTGATTTAGTGCACAAATTGTGATGAGATGATATTTTACTATATTAATGGACTTTCAGTATGACTGGAATACACACGTCATACAAAGATGGGAGAAGAGGTGGGATTAGATGAAATTAGGTGAGATGAGACGTGACTCGAAATGAGATCAGATGAGTTGAGATAAAATAAACTGAAATGTACGACGGCGTATCAGGGCCATTGAAGAATAAATTACAGGGCCGAGGGAGAGGGATAATATTCCAAGAAAAAATGTATGTGCAAAAAGCTCACAAATTTATGAGGAAAAAACTCACAATTCATGAGAAAAAGATGTGAATATTCTCTGTGATTATAAAGTCATAAATTTATGAGGAAAAAACTCACAAATTTATTAGAAAGAAATTGAATATTTTCTGAGATTATGAAGTCATAAATTTATGAGAAATAAAATTATAAATTTATGAGAAAAAACATGAATATTCTCTTATATTATAAAGTTGTAGATGTATGAGAAGAAATTCAGATTTATGAAAAAAAAATAATATTTTTTCTGAGATTATAAAGTTGTAAATTTGTGAGAAAAAACTCACAAATTTATGAATATAAAACTCTGAAATTGTGCAAAACCGTGGTACCGCCAGCCACCGTCTGAATTTTGTTGCTATAGTGTTCTTCCTGTGTTCTTTTATGCACATAAATAAATACTAATAAAATGAATATATTTTGCACTCAGCAGCTCACGTTACCGTAGTGTTTAACGGTGGCGTGTTGTGATGAGGTTGATCCAACCTTGCAAAGTGAAGCGATGTGGTTCCTTGACAAAAAAAGTCCAAGTTTTTTTCTTTTAAATTTGTGACTTTATAATCTCACTGAATTTCTGAATTTCTGAATTACTGAATTTTTTTCTCTGAATACTGCCCCTTCCTCTGTCTCCATAATTTATTTATTCTGACCTACGATGGCCCTGATAACCCGTCATAGAAATTAAGTGAGAGGAAGAGAGTAGAAGGAAGCAGCTGGAGGTTGAAACATGTCTCCTGGTGTTTGAGAATCCAACAGCAGCTTGGAAACATGAAGAAGAGCCAGAGAGAGAATCATAATCTCTGAGGCCGTATAGGATCAGATCTACATTATGAGATCCTGATTTACAGCATAGCAGAGAGGACAGTAAATAACGTCCTGCTGCTCCACTTATCAGACACATGGGTGGAAAAACATGTCATCCCAACATGAGTCTGACTTCTCAACATGATTCACTGACAGAAACCAACAACCAACTTTCTTGGAAACGTCTCAGAGTCAAAGGCTTTTAGATCCAGTCTCCCAGGACGCTTCTGACAGACCACCGGGTCCCATAAATCCTCAACTCTGCAGACAGGCCGAGAGACTACCTGTCTACCTGAAGACGCTGTCTAAAGCTTAAAAAGGAAAGTGATCAAACACCTTTAAAGTCTTATTAATGATGGAGTGCATCATATTTATTTAGTCAGTCATTTATCTTAATATCTATCGTCTTATTTAAATCCGATCCAGATATGACGGACTACAGTTACATCACACGGTGGAAAATTTAAATTTCCACTGAAACATTACGTGTTCATATTTCTAACACATCACTCACCACACTGGAGCACAAGTCAGCCAGATGTTCTCTAACTGGTAAGTTGATTAAATAACACCTGTTCAATTTAACAGCTGTCATGGCATCTCTTTAATAACACCACGGCAACCAGTACGAACCTTCATTTCTCACGTCACCGTTCTCTGGACTGAGAAGAGGAATTACAAACTGGTTTCTGTATGTGGGCAGACCAGTGCAGACTGGTTTCTAAGAGGTAGATCAACCAGTACAGACTGGTTTCTATAGATATAGACGGACCAGTACAGACTGGTTTCTATTGATGGGAACAGACCAGTACAGACTGGTTTCTATAGGTATAGACGGACCAGTATAGACTGGTTTCTAAGAGGTAGATAGACCAGTACAGACGGCTTTCTAAGATGTGGACAGACTGGTTTCTATAAACATAGACGGACCAGTACAGACTGGTTTCTATAGATGTGGACAGACTGGTTTCTATTGATGGGAACAGACCAGTACAGACTGGTTTCTATAGATATAGATGGACCGGTACAGACTGGTTTCTATAGATACTGTATAGACGGACCAGTACAGACTGGTTTCTATAGATATAGATGGACCGGTACCGACTGGTTTCTATAGATATAGACAGACCAGCACAGACTGGTTTCTATAGATACTGTATAGACAAACCAGTACAGACTGTTTTTTATAAACATAGACAGACCAGCACAAACTGGTTTCTATAGATACTGTATAGACGGACCAGTATACAGACTGGTTTCTATAGATACTGTATAGATTGACCAGCACAGACTGGTTTCTGGGGGTGGTGGATGAACAGTGAACTGGGATTCTCACCACTGGCGTCCTCCCGCCTCGTGCTGCTGGACTGTGTATCCAAACTGGTTTTCTTTGGAACCAGAGAAGATCTTGAAGTTCTTTGTGTCGAAGTTGAAGCAGAGCTGAAGATCTGAAACACAGAAGAAGAAACAACACGCTTCATCAAACTGGAAGCTGCCCAGTATAACCAGTCCTCATCAACTGTCTCTCTGCTGTCCCTCCATCACCTGAACAGAGGAGCTTTATGGCCCTTTTTTGTAGGAAAGTCTCTCATCAAAGAAGTTGTTGAAGGAAAACATAAACTCCTCTTCATCACTGAAAGAACCAGTTTCCTCTCAGAGCCCTTCTGGACTGGAACCAGATTCTGGTTCTCCTCCACTTTCCCATGAAAACACTAAATCACACACAGATGTTCCTCACGTTTAGGCCTTCCCCTCAGGTATGTAGAGGGACAAAATTATGTGAACACCTTCCAGGAGAATATCAATATGTGAACAAATATCCCCCAAAAACATTGAAAAATGATTGGTAAAATATGTGAAAAAAATATATTTTTAAAAAAGTCAGAAAAATATGTGTAAAATATGTGAAAAAATATCTGAAAAAAATGTCTGAAAACTTAATGGTAAAATATGTCGAAAAAAAACATTGAGAATTATCAGAAAAATGTTTGAAAAATCTGGGAAAATATCCGAAAAATATGTGTGAAATTCATGAAAACTAAACTAGATAACATCTATTAGTAAAGAGAACTTTCTACTATTCAAACATATGTGAAAATTATCAGAAAATTATAATAAAATATGTGAACAAATATCAGAAAAAATGTCTGAAAAATGATTGGTAAAATATGTGAAAAATGTCAGAAAAATGTGTACGATATGTAAAAACTAAACTAAACATCTATTAGTAAAGAGAACGTTCTACCATTAAGACAAATGTGAAAAATATCAGAAAATGATTTGTAAAATACGTGAAAAATGTCTGATAAAAATGTGTAAAATAAGTGAAAACTAAAGTAAATAACATGTATTAGTAAAGAGGACGTTGTACCATTCAGACATATAGAGTCACATGAGTCACATGAGTCACTTTAATTTTCCAGTTGAAGCTTTAATCTCATTTCTAATGAAGAATTACAGTGAACAGATGATGTGAAATAAAATATCTTTAACACTTTACATGAATAAACAAATCAATGTTTGAACCTGCTGTTCAAATACACAGAAACTTCACATTAAAGATATAATCAATAATCTTGCTCTCTGAAGCTCTGTACGCCGCTGTTTCTTGGTAAAGGCAGTGATGTTGGTCATCATCATCATCATCAGCAGCAGCAGCAGCAGCATCATCATCATCATCATCATCATCATCTATTTCTGTTGTCCTACAGTCACAGAGACCTTCAGTGGTAAAACCTTCACTGGGAGATTCCCAGTGTCAATGTATGGAAACATCCTCTCAGTGAAAGTGTGTGTGAAGGTGTGTATGTGTGTGTTAGTATCAGGATCAGAGAACGACAGCTTTCCTTTGTTCCAGTCCAGATTCACTCTGATCCTCTGGGGCTTCTTCTGGACTACGAGAACAGTGAATGAACCTGATGGAGAGAGTGCTCTGTATTTACTATCAAAGAATATTATTCTCCAGAATCCAGACCGTATGACTCCCTTCCTGTGGACAGACTCTGCTAACACACCCAGTCCCCAGTATGTACTGTCTCCAACCTCGACGTCCCAGCTGTGAGTCCCTGAGTTAAAGCCCTCAGAGCCCAGGACAGAGGAGTAATAATCAATCCTCTCTGGATTATCAGGAAGCTGCTGTTTCTCTCCTCGTCTCACACTGGTCAGATCTTCAGACAGGATGAGTATTGAATGAGCAGTGTTTGGGTCCAGAATCACAGGAGTGTAGGAGACCATGTCCTTCATCTTGTTCCAGATGTTGAAGGTCAGGTTGCCCAGGTGTTTGGCCTGGTCTATCAGAGCTCCTGAGAGCAGCTGTGGATCCTCCAGCAGGGGGCGCTGCTGGACTCTTTCCACTGCAGCCTTGTAGTTGAGCAGGAATGAGACGTCTTCAGCTCTCAGCTCGTCCTCTGTGGCTCTGACTGTGTCTGAAAGAGCTGCTATCTCTCTGCTCACAGCCTCCATCTTCTCCTTCATCATCTGACTCTTCTGCTCCTCTTCCTCCCTCAGTGCAGCCATCCTGGCCTCCTCTTCCTCTTCTAGAAACTGGTGAAGCTTCTTAAACTGCTCCTTAATCTGCCTCTCTGTGTGTCGGGCCTGGACCTTCATGTGTTCTGCTGTTTCATCAAACTTCACTTTAACTTCTTCAAAAACCTTTAACTTCTCCTTTAA
>CAKAOI010026944.1:0-11706 GCA_916701655.1 Sebastiscus albofasciatus
GAATGCAGAATCTGTTTATATGTGTGTGTGGAGTGTGTCTGTGCTATGCCTCACCAGGAACTCCACTTCTTTCTGCTATTTTCCTCCCGCCTCTCTGCTTTTTATTCTCGTCTCCGTACCTTTACAGAGCCATAAAGATCCAGGATGAGCACTAACTTTAACTTAAATATTCAGGCCCATTGACTTTGTACTGGAAACCTGCTTCATGTCCTATACTGTAAGTGCAGCACATCTTAAATTTGTCAGTCCAGTATAAACACTCTCTTGTGCTCTCGACTCCCTCTCGGCATATATTGCGTGCACTGAGGCTCATTTTCAGTAACACTGTGTTTGCTGAAATGCTACCACTTTTGTCTATAGAGGGTTTATTACCACATCAATGTTTAATGAGTACCAAAAATCACTGAATATGAAGAGGTTAGCATTCAACCAACACAGCCACCCCACCCCCTACCACATTCCAGACGCTGATCCTGAGGCTGAGCACCAGAAATGAAACACAGTGATAAAAGTATGAGCTCCACCAGCTCTACCTCCAGTATTATTATGTTGTTTACTTCACATTTAAAGGGACCGTCACAGAAAGGTCTATGTCAAAGCACAAGTATAGATCACAGCCCCGTGTGAAGACTAAACTAAGATCCCATCATCGACCATTTAAAAGTCACCAGAACTAAATCACCTAACCAGCCGACCGCAGCAGAGAAGACTGGTGGAATGGAACAAAAGATGACAGCAGGCAGACAGAGAGAAGCATGGATGTGTGTGTGTGTGTGTGTGTGTGTGTGTGTGCGTGTGTTCCTCCCCAACAATAACACAGTGTGTGTGTATATATTATACAGTAAACATTTACACTGTAAATCTAAAGCCATAGGTAACGTTTCAGCTGGTTTTGAGGGAGTGACATAGAAAGAGACACTAAATGAAGTGTGAAGTAATGATCAAACAAAGTGAGACCAGACTTCTGCGTGTGTGTGTGTGTGTGAACATTAGGCCTACCTATAACATGTTTGATACTCTTCATCTTCACGCCTCCCTGGCTCCAACACATACACAGGCATACATGTAAATCCTTCCCAGAGAAAAGCAGTAATCCCGTTAAGTGACAGTAATCTCACGGTATCCGACACCAGCGAGGACGATACAACATCCAGCAGCAGCCCTGCTCTGTCAGCAGCTGCTTCTTCATCATCATCGCCATCACCGTCCTCATCATCAGCTGTTCCAGACGTCCAGACCAACAAATCTCAAGCTTTCTCTCTCTCTCTCTCTCTTTCCTCAGGTTTCACTGACAGATACACAGCTGGAGCAGAGCCCTGAACTGTGCATGTGTGTGTGTGTGTGTGTGTGTGTGTGTGTGTGGGTGTTACTGTGGTCATTTTTTCCAGCTCCAGCTGTACTGAAGCAGCTAACAGCCAATCAGAAGTCAGAGAGGGAGGGCAGAGACACTCTGTGGTGTATGTGAAAAAGAAAGAGATGTGTGTGTGAGAGAGAAATAGTGTGTGTGTGAGGGCATGCATGGATCCAGTCGTATCTTTCATTTTTTGCAGCTGGATGTTATACGCTCGTCAGAGTATCGATGTGTCTGAAGTGTTTTATGAGGACTGCCGCCGCCTGTGGAAGTGACCTTTATAGACCAGATGATGGACTCAAGTGCATTTTTGAGTCTCTAAGCTAACACTAGCAGTTCAAATGGCTCTGAACCACCGTCTGCCAGTGAGGGTGGAGACTCTTTAACAGAGACTTTATCATAGCTTTTGGACAACAATGGAAAAAGACATAAGATTCACAGTTAAATGTGTTCCCATAAATTATTACTATGGAGGCTTCTTTGTGCATAATTAGGGCACGAGCACGAAAGTGCAAGGAAACCTATTGTTTTTGTTAAGATAATTCTTCCGCTGCGAGATCACATTATTGAGGCACTTAGGATGCATGAAAACTCACGAAAAGTGGAATCACAACTGGCGAAAATTGCAAAGTTCTGTAGTGATCGGGCTCCGGCCAATACACTACTCCAGCGAGTCTTTACCGTCACATGCTCCACGCAGAAAATACCCTCTAACTGCTGCGTGCAGTATCCGACTTTCATGGAACTGCACGGCAGCAGGGTTTTTTATTTTTCCTAAATGTTTATTTAACCCCCCACCCTTGTAAAAACTGAAGCTGATTTCAGGGATCTTTATATACAGGTATAACAACATAATGGATGAAAAACTAGTCTTCAGATGTCTGGTGCAAGATTACAAAGTGATTTACAGTATTTCACCCATACGTCATAAATCAAGACCAACACAAGAGAAGTAAATGCATGAGACACCAGGAGGCGAGACACTCACAACAGTAACGCTATATGCTGATTTTCACTTGTGTTCACTAGAAAGTCAGTAACGTTGTCCTGTGTTGGCTCTTTGATGCAGTCCATACAATACATTGCTGGATTACATGTCAACCAGTTCAGAGAGACCAAGACTATATGACAATAATCAACGCTTTTATTTCCAATGTGATTTCCTGGTTGAATGTTTTAGTCAAGTAAACCGTTCAAAAGGCCAACTAGAAAAAGTGCACTCAGTAGAGGGCAGAGCCAGACCAGCTCTGTAATGTTGGACTGAATGAATACAAACCACAACAGAGAGCTGCAGGAATGAGTCCTAAAACCCAGAAATGAGTTAGCATTTTAGCATTTCCTGTTCCCTCGTCTGGAGGTCAATGGGTTTTCTGAATGGGTTTTTAGTTAGATGCCTGAAATAAGGTCTGTGGTTAACACAAGCTGAAGAGATTTTTAACGTTTTGTTCTACAATATAAAATACATCAGGAAGTATCTCACTGGTGAAGCCTTTATGTGTCTTATATACAGTACATATGTGTGTGTGTGTGTGTGTGTGTGTGTGTGTGTGTGTCAGTTGGGTACTGACTATGGTGTCTCAGCTTAGTCTTCCTACCACTTAGCAGCAGACTTCCCACACACTCACAATAGAGTGTGTGTTAAAGAGCTTACATAAGAAGGGAGATTACACTGAGTCTCTATCTGATGACCAGTGGTAAAGCACTCTGTGGTACACTACATTGGCATTGTTAACAAAGTGTGGGCATCAGTGCAGCTGCTCCTCTGCTTGTATGTGGACCTGTACATTAGGTCACCAAAAGTTCACCGAAGCCTTCCTTGGTTGTTCCTTCTGTTTTATTCTTAGAAGATGTGGTTGCATTAATAAGCTGTTTTTCATACAGAGCCCTTCTCTCTCAGAAGTGTGAGTATAGTTATAAAAGGCTCTTCTGTTTCTTCTACCACTATTATTTATTCTGCTGCTAGAGTCGACATGTGACCAGCGCTCCCCGAGCCTGCAGGACCTGAACATCTCATGATGTTCAACCAGCAAGCCCACACTGACACAGAGACACACAGACACACTGAAACTGGCACATACACAATGATGCACACAATTACAGACACACAACTATGTGTGACTACTGCACACTGTGGCACCCATGCACGTAAAAGCACTAAGGCACACTTACTGTAATAAGTATTAGCACGCACACACACACACACACACACACACAGTGTGCAGAGCTGGTGTTATTTTGGGTGGCTGTGCTCCTCAAGGTCCAGGGGAAGGGGGGTTTCCTATTGGTTCTCAGGAAGAAGGCGTCAGCGCAAGAACACAATCAGAGGATGTCTAATGACAGGATCCGCTGATAACGGGTCTCTCTCACACACACACAAACACACACACGCACCAGGGTTGACTCACTACAAACACAAATGAATGTCATTATCCTTCTGTGGTGTAAGAGTGTGTGCACTAACATGTATATTATGTGTTAACGTGTGTGTGGTTGTCGGTATGTTTGGTCTGATGGTCACAGGGACTGAAACAGAACTAACAGCAAGGTCTGGGAGACTCCTCATTAGTCAACACACTGAAGCAATGAGAACACAGACACCGAAAACATCCCCATACATCACAATGTAATGCTAAAACGTTAACACTGCACTAAACACAGGCTGGTATCCAAAGTGTGTTACTGTTCCATTAGGGGTGTAACGATTCATCTACTACATCGATGTATCGATTTATATTCCTACGATCCAACTACATCAATAGGTGCTAATATTACGAGAATAAAGTCATAACTTTACGAGGAAAAAGTTGTAATATTACGAGAATAAACGGCGTAATACTACGGGGATAAAGTCATAACTTTACGAAAAAAAATTAAATAACACGTAAAATGACTACTATATAATATTAAAACTTTATTCTCGAAATCTCCGATTTATTTTTTTTCCTCAATGTGGCCCTAATACTCCGTCTTACCGTCGTACCATAGACCTGCAACAATGATAAATAAAAATGAACATGTAAACAAAAAGACAGTTATTCATCTCCACTCATTTGCCACTGGAGAGGGGCTAAAGAGCCGCAGGTTGCAGACCCCTGTGTCAGAGTGTACATAAACCCACTCACTGTTTTAACCCTTGACCTTGTTGTCTTCCCACAGGACTGTCTGCTATATGACATGAATTGGCCATGAGGGGTCACATGAATATGCATTCAATAGACTGACATCATAGGGCGGCTGTGGCTTTCGTTCATGATTCTTCCATTGTTTTTATAAAAGAAAATAAATACCATTTTCTTTAAAGGATGTGTTTTTAATAGTTTTTGGAGCAGTGGAGCTCTGTGGCACAGAGGAATAATATTTATATATCAGGCTTACACACACAATACTTGTTATTTGGTTTTTGGTCTTTGGTATTTCTTGTGCATTTTGTTGACAATTAAAAAACTGTGTTCTGAGCTATCTTATGCAAAAGAGATCTTAGACTAAATAGACTAAATATCATCACAGTGTGATGGATGTTGCTGATTTTCATGTTTTTCGATGTCCTACCTGCTCATTGTCTTGTTAGAACAGCGTGTTTGTATGACAGGGCTTTGATCTGATTGTTAGACAGCATCTTCAGATGACCTAACAAACGTTCTATCCAGCCTTTCCTGAGCGGAAATGTTTGAATGTTAACGGGAGAGCGGGGAGGTTTAGTCTGAAGAATGTTGTTCCATGTAGACCAGGGTCATCTTATATGAGTCATATTGTTTCTGTTCAAGTCCTCTTTCTGCCCGCTGTGATGTTATTTTGAGCGTTTCCCCCATAAAGTCTGTCATTATTCTGCTTCTGAGGAATGCAGCATTGCTTGCAACTGCCTGGACGTGAGCTTTACCTTATAACAGCTGCTGCCAGCTGCTCTGGAGTTTTTAAGCCTGAAAACAGAGCCATGAGGAGGAGCAGACGTCTAGTTATCTCTCAGAACACTTGAATTACAACATGCTGAAAGGTTATTATGGAATATTTGCCCAATGATGCTAAAAACCTTCTGCCTACTGCAGGTTTAAATGTCATCTTATACACTAGTGGAACATCAGCAGCAACAAGAGCGCTTCATTTGTCCCGCAAGAGACAGTTACTCACACAAAACATTTAAGCCAATGAAAATAGCAAATGAATTCATCAACCAGGGTATCACTGCTACCAACACAACATGTTCCTTTATCAGGACTTGAGCTAAGACAGTACAGTACAGAACAGTAATCCAATAGTGAAGTCAAATATGTGTTATACAGCCACTGGATGGTATCCATGAAACCTCCAAACAAATGCAAGCTTCAAGATTTGGTCTAAATTCACAGTTACTAGTCATCAGATCAGAATCTTTATTTGGCCATTCCCATCAGCCATGTTAATACGTAGGGGTGTAACGATTCATCTACTACATCGATGTATCGATTTATATTCCTACGACGGGAGACGTATATCGATATAAAATTGATTTGAAAACGCAAAAATCGATTGCATTGATACTAAGGATTCGCACCTTGTATTTAAGGACGACAAACGTTATATGAAAGTGTTATTTTAGCACTTTTATTAGTAAAGAAATGTTAAACGTTACTCCGGTTCACTCTCCAGACATGTGCCAGCTTGCCAGCTCTGCCCTCTGCATCGCGAGCATGCATCCATGGCGTGCATGCAGACGAAAGGCGCACTGGACTCCTGGTTCTCTCACCCGGTAGACGAGCCGGTAGTTTTAAAATGTTTTTCTGTATGTTTTCATGTATGAAAAGACCCCAAATGAACACTGTAGGTGGACTACTTGATTACTATAAACAGATTATTTAAACAGCGTTTGTAGAGGAATGATTCTGTCCCAAGCTGTTTGATCACTATCAGCTGTTTGATCACTATCAGCTGTTTGATCACTATCAGCAGTTGATCACTGTATTATTGCTCTACCGTTTATATTGAAAATGAGAATAGAAGAAGCAGGTTAAACCACTGTTCATTTAAGCTGAATAGAAGTTGGTTTATTGTATTTTGTGTTAAATATTGCACTGCCTTGTATCTTGAGAACTGAAACAGCGGGTCCTGTAATTGCACCTTTTATTATTTTCAAATAAAAGCTGTATGTATTTACCATTAATTACCTGATTCCCTTACAAGAAAAACTTTGAGAAATCCTGACCTGCTCTGTCCAGTATCAGATATTTATTTCACAGTCACACTGATTAAAATTTTGGCAAAAAAAAGGTTACTGTATCGATTTCAAGTCATTGAATCGTATCGTATCGCTCTAGATGAGCCAAATATCGTCCTTGAATCGTATCGGAACCATGGAAATCGTATCGTGGTAAAAACGTATCATGACACCCCTACTAACACGCCAAACCACGATGGTAAACATGGTAAACATTAAGGCTGTATTCGAAATCTCATACTAACATGCTGTTCATACAAAATACAATGTAAAGTTGAGTATGTAGTGCGTTCACACTGCAGAATATGTGGATTTCTGTGTACGCAAGAAAGGCCCAGATGTAAACTATGTTAGCAAGAATCTCTGAAATATGAGACATGAGCTTACTTCACATACTCAACTGCCCCACAATGCATTGCGTCTGCGGTGCCTTGAGACCAGCTGTCAGTCTTGTGAGATTTTGAGGCTAAAAAGCTGTTAATACGTCACTTTATTAAGTTTTAATATGTTTCCATGTGAGAAAGCATCCGTTTACATTCCCAATATGAGGTCAGTTTATCCAAATAACATCTGTGTGGAGATTAGCTGCGATCGTTTTTGGAGATGTGACATTTAGAAGACCTGTTTTCGTTAAAAACGTCACCCCGTACAACCTGAAGAGCAGTGGAATTGTTTTCAGTGTTGGGCACAAGTAGCGGCGTTACTAGTTTAACTACGTGTCTCAGTAGAGTGGTGGTAGCGTCGCTGTTTTCTGAATCAAAGCCTTTCAGTGGCTCAGCTCTTTTATTAATCGAGTAATGCGGTAGCGTTCCACACGAGCTGAGCTTTCTGCTGTGGTCTGAAATAAGACTGCTAAGGATCAGTAGGTGACACCACCGAAGCACTCCCATATGACGGTGACATCGCGTACCAATGCTTGGTCTGCTGCAGGGAGCAGCCTACAGACACGCCAGCTTGTGTTTACTTGACGGAAAGGTAGCAGAGGGTGATGAAGGCGAGGGATTGATCTCGAGGGAGTCGCTTACACTTCGCAAAATCACACTGAATCGTTCATTTAGTAGCCAGTAGCCTATGCAGTACATACTGATTGAGTATGTAGTATGCAGTATGTTGGTATGGGATTTTGAACACAGCTAAAAATCAACTTGTCGGCGTTGCCATTGTGAGAATGTTAGCATGGTGACATTAGTATTTATCTCAGAGCACCGAGGCATATGCCTTGATAATAAATATCCAAAGTGCATGCCGGTCTGTTACTGTCTTATTTATTTGAAATTGTTCCAGCATTTACCTAACCAGGTCAAAAAGACACTACAAGACACAGGGGACCAACTGCAGACAGGGAGCAGACAAAGGATGTAACCATGGCAACCTATCAACCATGTCAATCACACAACTGGGACACAGCTCTTCTTCAAGCCAGGTAGTTGTCGCAGTACTGTGATGCACCGGCAAAGCTCAAACAAAAACAGGCTTTAGACACTAAAACCCAAACAGACAGATGAGGCGAGGCATGGAGGGAAGGATGGAGGGATGGGTAGACATACTTCTTAGTATGGGTGACTCGGTCTCCTGACACAACCCCAGGAGGTGGTGGTAAGCCTCCATCTCAGCGAGGGAGATCCGTACAGTAGAATAGGCTGGTCCATCTTTACCACAGCGTGGACAGCGAGTCAGGAGGGTCTGGCATCGCAGCGTGCCTAGAACATCCATCTCCAGGCACCTAACCTCACCTGGGTGTGTGTTCTCTATACTGTATCTACCCACCAAGCCTGCCCACCGGCCCTGCAGCAGAGACAATGCAGTAATCCATGTTCCCTCGATGCCTCTGCTGTTACACTCACACAGTCAAACAGCAATGCCACTGCAACTGCCTGCCTGCCTCCCTGCTTCTCTCTCTCCGTCATAATCTCTGCATTAGAAAGTAAAGCCTATTACAGGACATTAGCATATGCCTGCCTGTGTGACTACCACAAACAACTACAGCCTGCCGTGAGAGAGTGACTCCACACTATACCGACTCCATCCCATCGCTGAGGTGTTATTTTAAGATAGAGGAAAACGCACTAATAGCTGAATCCACACTTATTTCCCTTCCTCCGTTCATGTGAATGAGACCCAGACCGAGGCTGGAGAGCAAGCCGTGAGGACGGCGTGACCCGCGACCGAGTCACATGAGCGAGCGGACACTACCGCGCATGTTCCATGTGCCCAAGATCCGGGTACTTTTCCAGGCGGAAGTCGAGCCATTTAGGCTTCATGCGCCACTGAGTAACTTTCATAGGACTGAACAGGGCCCTGCCGCCAACGGTGTATCCAGTTCTCTTTATACATCTATGGTTAGCGTAGATGCTGCAATAGCATCAGTTCTATCAGAGCTGGAGAGTATGTCTTGATTGGAAGAAGAGCACAGAATGGTACTGAAGGCTTTTCTAGATGGAGAACATGCTCTTCTCACGACTGACTTTGGCAAGAGTTTGATTGACAGATGGTTCATCCAATCACCTGCAAAGTATTCTTTTAAAGAAACAGTTTCCAATGACGGCTTCTCAGATGGTAACAAACCATCTGGCGCGTCAGGTTACTTGATTTGTGGAAATTTTATTAAAAATTTGTTTGGAACTTCAGCTCCAGAAGCAATTAACAAATAGAAAAAATAGAATAGATAATATAATATACTACAGAATCAATCACTGGGTGATTTTATCTCTGGTGACATACAGTACAGTATATATCGTGTTGGTTGGTTATATGATGTCACGTAGTTACCTGGACTCCTGCAGCTTTGCTATCATTCCATCAAAGACCACAATGAAATTAAGTCTTTGACTTTATTGTAGAACTTTGTTTTTTGTTTAGTTTTTTTTTGTCGTACTACACGCTACGTGATTTAATTTCCTTCTTCTCATAATGTCAATTAATCTAAACTACACAAAAAAGGATATGAAAGTTCTGAAATGTCATGACTGCGCGTCTCAACCACAAACCATAAAACAGCATTTCACTTCATGTCATTGCACTTCAAGAGTTATGATCATGAAATCATTTTTTTTGTGTTAGTTTGTTTCAAATTAGATCATTAAATATGCCTCTCAAGGCTAATTTTGTTATTTAGTTATTATCATCTTATGTTTCTTTTAAAAGAGGAGTATTTGAAATTAAATATGATGTTCCGACCACCATGCCAAAATCTCTCTCTCTCTCTCTCTCTCTCTCTCTCTCTCTCTCTCTCTCTCTCTCTATATATATATATATAGACACACACATACACACACATCTGCAATTGCATCCACAACTAAAGACCAAATTCATATGTCAAAGAAGAAAGAAGATAATGAGCTCAATTATAAATGAATGTAATGTCTAAGGAAGTGACGGAATGGACACACTGGTACACAACTTTTCAACGGAGATGACAGAAAAATGTATTTTAGCCACCTAAAAGAAAGGCGAACCTAAAAAAACCATATCCATTTAAGTGTACGCTATATTTAGAATATTTTCAGACAGCGAACTGAAAGTGAAACGACATTAATGCGGTGTCTGTCATAGGGAGAATAGATCAATTTCACTTACAGTTCAGTTCCCCTTCAGAAAGGAGAAGGAAAGGGCTGTCTGACAGCAAGATAAAGAAGTGAAAATAATAATAATTCTAAATATAGCGTACACTTAAACTGAAATAGATTTTTTTGGGTTCGCCTTTCTTTTAGGTGGCTATAATACGTTTTTCTGCCGTCCCCGTCCACAGCACTGTATTGCTTTGCTCCGGTGTCGGTGCTCCTGTCTGTTTCTCGAAGCTGGGGGCGCACTGACCATCATCTTCTGTAAGTAATACACCTACTATGGATAAGTACCTCATACAACCCCACTTCAAAACAGCCAAACTATCCCTTTAAGCTGGCATTATATTTTCATATACAATGCCAATTACTACTATGCTATTTCTGCAGGTAATGTGCCTAAAATTAAGGCATTTGGCATATCTAATAAAAACTAGATACTTCACTCCGAGGCTCAGATAATCAGTGAAAATGCAATGCAACAATTGCCTTTGATATCAAATTACATTAAATGTAGTGGTACAGACAAAGTCCCCACTGCAACCTCTACCACTTTATTACCATATTAACACCGCTGTAGTTTATTAATAATACTGCTCATCAATGGCAAAACCACAAACAAAACAACACGACTTGGGGCCACTGGACCTCCTGAAGGAAAGGGTTGTCCCTCAGTAACACTGAGCTCCACACTAAACTCCACCAGTATAGACTAAAGACTCTCCAATAACTGTCCCAACTTTGGACTCTCATGGGTGGCGATGCCAAAGGTTTACCAAGCAAACAAGCAGGAGTACATCATGTCCCACTTGTTCCACACAACACACACACACACACACACACACACACACACACACACACACACACACATGTAACAATGGTCAATATGTCCATCACTTACACATTACTGATCCCATGCTGCTGCTGCTGCTGCTCTGAAACAATCCACACAGACCGGAGGGGCTGCACCGCACGCTACACCAGAGTCCAGTCTGACGTCCACAGCAACAGAACACACACTCACACACACATACACAGGTGACACTACAGTCCAGTCCTCAGGGCTGTGTGGTCTCCCTCAACACTGCAGGACTGCAGGACAAACCCTCCTCTTTGAGTGGAACAGAGCAAGGAACAGAGCAAGAAAGAGAGAGAGACAGAGAGAGAGAGAGAGAGACAGAGAGAGAGAGAGAGACAGAGTAGGAATGTGAGTGTTTTCGTCAGAGCGGGTCTGAGCCTCTGCTGGCAGCCTTGTGATCGGCTGAGCGGCTCAATTCTTACCACCGTTTACACAAATATCCTCAACAATACTCCCATCAGGCAGCGGGGACTTCCCTTCCCCTCTGCATCCTTCCCTGTTTACTCCCACCTTTCCTTTCCCCCCCTTCTCCTCCTCCCTCATCTGTGTCCCCATGAAAGAGGATTTTCTATTTTATTACATACTTGTACGAGAGATTATGTGGAGAAGCAGCACCCCCACATGCAGTTTCTGTCTCTCCCCTTTATCACATCATGTGCCCTTCATCACCTTCACCTTTTCTTCCTTTTTTACTCATTCATTCTTTTCCCTTTTTCTCCCATTTCATGGAAACAACCTTTATATACTT
>CAKAOI010026945.1:5952-45932 GCA_916701655.1 Sebastiscus albofasciatus
CTTAGCCAAGCTAACCAACAGAGCGACGTCACAGACTAAAGTACTGCAACATGGCGTCGCTCTTGTCACAAAAAGATCAAACAGATCTTCTTTTTTTTTCTCTTAAATGTTGACATTTGTCATGTTTGTTATACAGATTTTCATCAGAGTGGAAATCCCTTCAGTAAACCAGCTTAACTTGGCTGAACGTTTCAGTTTCACTTTAAGAAACCACAGACAAAACGTCAGCTCATGGACCATTACCTCAAAGATCCCCCCAGTCCACATTGAAAAAATACACAATTTCAACATCATAAACATGTATAATGTTTTCCTATATACTATAATGGTGTCCTATATACTATAATGTTATCCTATATACTATAATGTTATCCTATATACTATAATGTTATCCTATATATTATAATGTTATCCTATATACTATAATGTTATCTTATATACTATAATGTTGTCCTATATACTATAATGTTATCTTATATACTATAATGTTATCCTATATACTATAATGTTATCCTATATACTATAATGTTGTCCTATATACTATAATGTTATCCTATACACTATAATGTTATCCTACATACTATAATGTTCTCCTATATACTATAACGTTATCCTATACACTATAATGTTGTCCTATATACTATAATGTTATCCTATATACTATAATATTATCCTACATACTATATTTTCCTATATACTATAATGTTTTCCTATACACTATAATGTTGTCCTATATACTGTATCTGTACATTTACAGTCTGCTCTTGCTTCCCTATAAATTCCATGTGTAAGTAGTATAATGATGGGCCTAAGGGGAGAACATAACTGTAGCACTAGAACAAGCAAAGGGTATCAATCCTCAGTGTGTGGATAAACGCCCTCTATGACAGACATGTTGATACTGGTCCGTGTGTATCATACGTCTTAGATAATACAGAACAGAGTGACAGGAAGGTAGGCCACTCTACAAGCCAGGGCTGGAGGATTGGAAACACATGCTGACTGCACCGTGAGTAATGATAATGGAATTAAAGGAACTCCTGCAGTGCCAAGACTGAAGCAGTCAGACCAACAGAGAAAAGACTAACAACGTATGAATGTCCTTTATGACTCTGATCTACACCCTCATCCACACTGGGCGGGGACGTTTTGCTCCAAACCCTTAAAGTTTTCCATCAGTAAGCTGCTATCTAATCAGACGGTGTGCATGCTGAGTGGGTTAGATAACGCTCCAGACTAAATTTTGGCGAGGAAAAACCATCATGTCCATTTTCAAAGGGATCCCTTGACCTCTGATCTCAAGATATGTGAATGTAAATGGGTTCTATGGGTACCCACGAGTCTCCCCTTTACAGACATGCCCACTTTATGATAATCACATGCAGTTTGGGGCAAGTCATAGTGAAGTCAGCACACTGACACACTGACAGCTGTTGTTGCCTGTTGGGCTGCAGTTTGCCATGTCATTTTTTTGTGTTGTTAATTGATTTCCAATAATAAATATATACATAAATTTGCATAAAGCAGCATATTTGTCCACTCCCATGTTGATTAAATACTTGACAAATCTCCATTTAAGGTTAATTTTGAACAGATAAAAAATGTGCGATTAATTTGCAATTAATTTGAGATTAATCACGATTAACTATTTTAATTGATTGATCACGCTCGTTCTCGATATTTCGCTCCAGTCTAGCGTGCATGCGTGCACACTCCACACTGCAGAAGAGTTAGCTCTGAGAATATCTAGTAAATGTACAGTGGACGTTTGTGCAGAAATAACTGCTGCAGGTCCTCCAGACCAACAGAGGTTTCTTGTGTCTTGTGAAGTGACGGGGCTCCGCAGCAAGAAACGTTATCGTCTCCGACCAAAACTCCGGTGTCTCTCCTGTTCCCTCCGACCGCGGTCGGGAGGCTGAAGCAGGAAAAGCCAACACTAGATTCAGCATTGATTCATGGAGAGATCTTCGTCTGGTCAGCTAACATTACTGCTAAGCAGGTGAAATACAGAGTGATATTGTGCTTTTAGCTGACGCATGTCGCCTCACTGTTTTGAGCGATGCTCGTTCGTGTCTATGTAGAGCAAGCACAAGCGCGAACAACAGGACGCTGACTTTCGTTGACTTAACGGCCACAGGTGTCGCTGTTATCAAGCATTTCTGATTCTTACAAACAGTCCCTTTAACGGTTAATAATCGGTTAACGAGGGTCGGTTATCGGTTGATGAACCACTATAGTAAATAAATAAATAAATAAATAGATAAATAAATAAATAGATAGATAAATAAATAGATAAATAAATAAATAAAAAGAAAACCTGAAAAGAAGTGGATCGAGATAGTGCTCCATCTGGCCTTGGTCTAGTCAGAAAAATGTAATTGGTGGGTGAGGTGGCATTAAACTTATGACCTCATTGTAATAAAACCCTGCTGGTTCTGATGCTGTGGTTGACCACATCATTTCTCCTCCTGCACACCTGACTCTACTGTTCTTCTACAAATGGAAAGGGCTTCCATAGTTAACAGGATGTCATACCACATGGTAACAACTACATGATAGGCTCTATGTTAGAAAAAAACAACATGCAGAAGGCGGAAGTGCTGGGGCTTGCTCTCTGAAGGAGCATCACCATATTATGATTATTGTTTTTTAACACATTATTAACAGTAATTAAAAGTAATGTCCTTCTGACAACAGAAATCACAGCTTGACTGACATTTTTCATTAAAAACAATGCAATGGCATTAACTCTGAGTACTAATAAAAGCATTTTCTAACAAAAAAACTCAACTTTTTTTAAATTAAAGTTCACTTCCGGTCCTCTGTGTAAATAATAATAGTGACGGAATAATAAACCAATAATAGGTTAATTTTTTTATTGATATAAATGTTGCTCAAATGTCATTTTTGTGTTGTTGTTTATTTGCTGAACATTAAAATGTTAATATTCTGAATGGAGTCTGGCATCACTTTCTCACTTTCCTTTAAGGGCAGCTTTTACCCAAAGAAAACACAACAACACACACATATAAACTGTATATTAGCTTAGTTATAAGTGTTTTAAATAAGTAACTTACCATTTATTGTTGCACTCTATCATCAGCTCTTGAAATGAAGCAGCGAACTGGAACTTGCTCGCTTTCTTTCCGGCCCTTTGCAGCCGCTTCCACACTGAAGTCATGATGTCAGATAAGTCTCTTTAATGAGACACCGATGGAGATGATGTTGATAATGTGTCCCCTTCACAGTGTCCCTCTCCTGGGGACAGATAAAGTCCACCTGTCTCTCTGACAGCTCCTCTGTAAGCGGCGTAGGACCCTCTCTCTCCTCTCCTCTCATCCGGCTCTCACTGCCTCTTCACCGGCTACAACAACAAACACACGCCTCCTGGAGCAGAGCGGCGACAGCTACAGTCAAGCTGACTGAGAGGAGAGGGGAACCGGAAAACTTGGAGTTTCAGAATAAAAGCCCCTTGTTTTTTGTGATACATTTTTTATTGGTATTTAAGCATAATTATATAGGGTAGGGTTACAAATTGATAAATCACCAATAGAGTAAAAGAATATAATCAAAAGCAGCTACAGAAAAAGAAAAGAAAAAAAAGGAAGGAGAAAAAAAACAACAACAAACAACAACAAAAAATCATTTAAATAAAAACTTCTGGGTCCCTCCCATTCCACCCACCCTAGACCAAATAAAAGCCCCTTGTTGAATGCAGGTTTGTAGAAAAGTATTTTTTTTTTTTTTTTAATTACCAGCACAAAAGTGTAGATGCTGTTTGAAAAGGGCTCACCACACTGCCACAAATATAATTTTTGGGAATTTTTTTATTCATTTATTATTTAGCTTACATTTTGGCATCCCACATGGGATTACAAAGACATCATAATGTAGGCTACATATATACAACAAAAATTAAAATAACACCAGTTACAACATACTTCTAAATATAATACTTAAAATAAATTGTACACTTAATGCAGAAAAGAAAATGAATTATCTATAGTTACAGATTCCATCTCTATTTTAATCTTACTTAACAAAGTATTGCATAGTTCCCAGTAAAAAAGGACAATAGAAAGAAAACCATTATCATTGAGATGGCACATTAAACAAATCTGCTTTTATTCTACCAAAGTGCCAAACTGTCCAGGTTCAATATTGAGTTATAAAATACAAGGCCTCAACTAGGGTTATTTATACAAAAGATCTTCCCTTTTTAGATTATTGTAAAACCAAAAAAAAACATATTAGTTATTACTAATACTTAAATATGTGCATAGTACTCATTACATTCTTCTTTTTTTTTTTAATTGTGGAATTGAATCTCCCCCCAGGTTGCTAAAAACCCCCCAAAACAATACAGAGGACGGGATCAAAGTGCTCATTTTTACTTTATTTTTAATACTCAATTATTTATATTTAATAATAAAATAATATTATGACGTTGTTTGATCATGTTTGTTTTTTTAAAAAAAAAATACTTAGTATTAGCAATACATTTTTTTGAATATATGTGCAGGTTTGGACATTTGGAAATAGTCCAACTGTGTATGAGTATTTTATTATGGTTAGGGAGATATTAAAATTGAGTTCATTTATTATTTAATTTGATCACTAAAATAATAATCTAATTTAAAATTGGACATTATTTTTTTCACTTGAAGCTCAACACTTCCTGTTTCACCACAGTTTATTGTTGTTAACTTGACAGAGCCAAGATGTGTATTAGGCAACATACTGCTGTAGGCTTTACAAGTCACACCTACAATGACTTCATATTCTGGCAGGATAATCTAATAACAATAATACTGGGATGTTGTTGATATTTGATGCTTTAGCTTTAAGTGTAAAAATAATGATAGGATAGAACAGAAAGTACAGCGCCTGGAGATAAAATATGTTCAGTCAGGTTACTTAGCTGAGAGCCACAGTATGGCCATAGACAATTGTTAGAGGGATTTTCATCAGAGTGAGGGTTGGTATTATTTGCTTTTATTTATTAATGAATAATAGATGCAAACAGTTTCTCCCTGCCTGAATCTGACTCCTGCAGACAACTTAAAGAAGAGTGTAACATGTAACATGATGCAGGCAAACAGTCCTAAGATGAGCCAAACAGTGATTAGTGAGTTCCCATGAAGCTGTGTTTATAGGGATATTATCAAGGACTGACTGCAAAATACAAATTACCTGTGTGTGTGTGTGTGTGTGTGTCTGTCTGTCTGTATGTGTGTGTGTGTGTCAGGGAAAGTTTCCCCGTGTCATGAGTCCCCCTTGACTGGAGGGACTTTTTCCAGTTTAGCCCCGAGTCTATATTTATAATCTGTCACTGACACACATAGAGCAGCTGGGAATATAATGTAGCCTCCGAACACACAGATAAACACCCTGTTCACACCCTGAAGGATAAAAATTAAAAGATCTCATATCAGGCATTGATATTCTTTATTTCATACAGCGTTACCCTTATTATGTTTTCCAAATATAAAGTGTATAGAATATAAAATTACAAAACAAGATCTTCCTCCGATGCATAAGGCTTCTGCCTGGAAATTGCATGATTTGAGCTATACGCATTCACATTCCACATTTGATCCATTGTTAATATAAACATATTGCACACCTATATAAATGGAGGGAACTTGTCACCTCTTTCTGTTATTTCTGGTGTAACACAGTGTAATCAGTTATTAAATTGAGGTTAATTCACAGTTTTTCGAGAATCATATATATGTGATGGGTCCAGTCTACACCGGTCACATGGTCAAATTCACATAGCATTTTCTAAGTAAAGCTGACAAAGATCTTTTTTTTGTTTAAAGTGCGAATTAGCATCAATGCTGTACTTTTGGAGAACTTGAGAACTGGGTCAGTCTCTGATTGTGGTTCTTATCTGGTACCAAACATTCAATACATTACAGGGAGGAATGTTTACATTAGTTGAAGTAATCATGCATCACACATGCTGATTTTATCACATAATACAATGATCATTCGTTTCCACAGCTACAGTAGTATTTAACTGTTGGAATGTCAAGCCACATGACACGCCTTGTCTGGAGTCTGCAAACAATACATGGAGGAATTCTAAGTTGTTTTTTTCAATAAACTCAAAACGGAAATACTTTTACTGTTACTTAAATAAACAGCTCTTAGATTTCTGGCTGAATGTTGTAAGTCAGTTGTCCAGACATACAACAGGGCATCATCTGCGTAACAATGAAATATCGTCAGAAAAAATATCCAACTAACATTAAATTACATGTTTTTACATCCCACTGTTTAAATTCTTGCTTTCTGCAGTATCTATCCATGCATGGGAACTTTGGTATGCGTAAGGTCAAGGAAAGATAGTAGTTATGGCAAACAATTATGGAAACATCACAGTTAAGGTTGATAAACGTTAACGTTTATTAACGTTATTGTTACAACCAAGGTATGCAGAATACCATCTCTGAACGCACAACACGTCGAACCTTGAAGCAGATGGGCTACAGCAGCAGAAGACCACCCGGTACTAGCAAGGTGTACCTAATAAAGTGGCCGGTGAGTGTGTATAAATATATATATATATATATATATATATATATATGGACAAGATTGGACCAGATGTACAGCTCCACATACTCGCAGAGCCACATGGTCTGATCCAAGCACGTACTGTCCCAGTCTCCATCTGTTGCTAAGTGATTCACGAGGCTCCCCGGTTAGTCCCTAGTGTTTCCGTTATGAGACTGAAACTCCCTGTCAAGAGTCCCTCCATCCTCCCATGTCTCCCAGCCGTTTACTCTGCAGGCACGCTGGGAAACAGCTGCATTTGGGTGGGTAAAATATATAGCGTGAAAGAAAAGGAAAAGCGGAGGGGGAGTCTCCACATGTGGGAATAGCAGTTTTTTAAAAGTTGGTGTTTTGCCAACGCTCCATCATGGGGAGGTTATGTTTGTCTGAAACTATTCTGGGAATTCACATTTCCTGGTTCCTGTGGTTCAGTGACAGCTCTTAATTTGGAAATGAATGGCTTGTGTCACATTAAACAGGGGGTTGCCCCTGCATAGGAAGGTTGATAGACATAATGGACAAAGCAGCTTTGTTTTTGGTGTTTTTTGGGGGGTGCATGGTGGCAATTATGACGTGAAGTCATTCCTAAACAATCCACTTCCTGTCTGCAGGCCAGCTACTAGTTGGCGTGCATCCAGTTTTGGCGTCCAGGGCATTGCAATCTAATTGAGTGTCTATTCTGACCAACATACAAGGCCAATATTGGCCACTCAAGTTTATCCATCTATTATAATCCATTACATAACTATCTAATACAACAGTGGTTGTCTAGAACTATATAGATATAGGTTGTCTATATAGATATTCAAGCTCAAAATGATTCTTTCTAGGTATGGAGGAACATGAGGTCTACCAATGGTGGAGGAGAAATCAGATCCCTGCCGGTATCATGCCTCATAATTCCATCTATGACCTTTGTAAATATAGCCTGGCTAAAGCCAAACACCTGCGAGCTGTCTGTCAGAAGCACAGAGAGGACGACGGGCAGCGAGAGCATGCGCCGCATTATGAATAAGGTCACAGAACTTTGTGCTTCCCCCGCAGCCGTGATTCATCAGTCTATACGGTACAGTCACATGCATGACCTTTGAGCAGACTCTACACGCCGTGATATACTACAGCATCATATGTCTGCTAAAGGACATAAATATATGTTTTCATGTTATTATTTTCATATGCTGTGGCTCAGGATAAGAATAAAGTTCTCAGTTATGTTTGCAGATACTTTACGGTGGTTATGAAAGTTGAACTGAAGCGCCGGGAGGTTGAAAGTGTTGTCAGTCTCACGGCAGTTTGTGAAATAGTCATGAAATTTAATCTATTTGATTCGTGTCCGTGACGCTCAGCACAATTTTCAACAATGCATTTTTCATGCAGTTCCCTACCGATGTCCAGCAACACGTGACGCCCATGTCAATTTCCACTCCAGTCTTTTCAAAACTACTTCGTTAGGTTTAGGAGTAGATCGACTTGGTTAGGCTTATAGGCAACAAAACTGCTTAGGTTCAGGACAAGATCGCAGTTTGGGTTAAAACAACCTTGTAGGTGTTGACAATTAAAAACGTCCATTTAATCGGCTGATAACATTCAAAGCGGGAGGCAAATGAAAGATTTCAGATACTGTTTAATAAAAGAGGCCAGTCAGGACCAAGCCCAGCTGTGTTGAGATAGTGGAGTTAGTCACGGTGTATTGTTTAAGCTGCAAATTCAAACATTAACTTATTAAAGTGTAACCATAGGAAACCAGGTATTAACAGTGTCTTGCATAAACAACTTTGATGATGTGAATGGAGCCAAAGTCTTTTCTTCATTCTTAACTATCTCAAGAATCAAAATGACAGAAAATAATGGCATAAAATGACATGTTGCTGTTTTAATTTGGAATTGTTTTTAGCTGGTCAGTAATACATAAAACAACATTTGTGTAAAAAATTAGGGCTGTCAAAGTTACCGTGATAACACGTAAATTCGTTTTAACGCCACCAATTTCTTTAACGCATTAATGCAATCAATTTTAAGGTTGTATAGGACTCAGTTTTAAAGCTAGAGTGAAGATACCGACATCATATGAAACTGGAAAACCTGAGGAATCCATTGGTACCAACCATGTCATACTAGTTTGTCGCAAAGGAGGCTAAATAGCAGTGCAAACTTAAGCTAAATTTTGGCGAGGAAAAACTGTCAAGGCCATTTTCAAAGTGGTCCCTTGACCTCTGATCTCAAGATATATGAATGAAAATGGGTTCTACGGGTTCTAGTACACCTTTCATTTGCTTTAACCATTCCTTTACTTTACTGTATAGTTGTTACACGCAGATATTCATGGTTTAACTGATCATTAAGAGTGATACTTTTCACATAACACAGTCATTTGACCTATTGTTCTCGTAAAAATATTGTTTAGTGCAGCTTTAACATTGGCCTGACAGCAGTGGTAGTTATAGCAACAGTTGTACTGTTGTAGGTTGCTGTGAGTCCAACAGCTGTAACAGTTCACTTCCCTTGAGGCAACATGGTCTCAAAGGCGGTAGGCTCCTGGGGACAACAGTTGTCCACGGTATTTGACACATTGTTTGACCCAGCTCAGAGGAGGCTCATGTGTCTGGTGACCAGCCATCACAAGGCTGTCATGGTGACCATCAGTCACCTCCAGTCAGCACAGCGCTATGCTGACTGGAGGGAGAGGACAATGACAGCACTCAACAGTGACTCAGCTGAAAACACAACGTCAACAGATCAACTGATATTCCACCACTTCTTGCTTCCCTTGCTTATCTGGTTTGGTTTTACTCACAATCCTCCATAATTCTCTTCGCTGGAACTGACAAGTTGGTGGTTCTGGACATGTTTAGTCTAGCCTAGCATGAAGACTAGAAGCAGGGGGAACAGTGAGCCTCGCTTCATCAGAAGTAAAACCACTTTGTGGTTGTTGGCCAGAAATAGCTTCCCATAGATGCTCGGCTAGAACATCCTCGACCTCTCATTTAACTGTGGGTAAGACAACATTAGCATACCTCCCAAAATGTCAGTGTTTCTTAGAATTGTGTTGCAAATGGAGGCTAATTTATCTACTACTAATTTGCCCCACTTTAATGTAATGGAGGAACTTTGCAACATACTGTATATATTCAAACCCCCTGTCTGTCAGCCCTGTTCACATACTTTAATGTAGTTTTCCTCTGAGGCTATTTTTCCTGATTTGGGCCCCTTAGTTCCAACAAAAGAAATCTTAACGCTACAAGGTACAATGATATTTTAGACATTAGTGTTCTTTCAACTTCTTTGTATCAACCCCTCCTGTTTCAAAATGATAATGCCCCCATGTACAGCTTCATAAAGAAATGGTCTTCCCAAGAACTTGATCGGCCTGCACAGAGACCTCACCTCAACTCCATCCAATACCTTTGGAATGACCTGAATAGCCAATTACAAGCCAGTCTAGGCTTTTATGTGGGCATGGGCCCAGAACCCGAGACCCCAATATAGTGGTGCCGGGATGACGTGTTTTTGTAGGCCGACCCAGAAGTTAGATTCGCATGGGTTCCCTCAATAAAAAGCCAATGGGATTGTTCCATTGGGTTTGGGATTATTGCAGAAAATAAGCTCTGTGGCAAACACACGTTTATGATACTTACACATTTTGTTCCGTAAAATAATCTCCACAAATGAACACCGTTTATGATTTTCGAAGTGTAAATGCAATCGCCAGAAGTAAAAAGCTAACATCAGGCTATAGACGAACTACACCACGGTCACATGAGCGCGAGCATACACAACGAGGCTGTTTAAGGAGGACGTGTTGGCGTGATGACGTTTAGTCTCATTTAGCCACTTGTTAGCAACCACCTTTTTTAAGACACATAAAAGCTTCAAAATTCACATGTGGGGTATTTACTGATGTATTTTAAAATCGTATAACAAAACGTTCAAATCTCCTCAGCTTGTGTTAACCACAGACCTTATTTCAGGCATCTAACTAAAAAAACATTGACTTCCAGACAAGGGAACAGGAAGTGCTAAAATGCAGACTCATTTCTGGGTTTTAGGACTCATTCCTGCAGCACTCTATAGTCCCAGGGTACCTGCATGTGGTCGTTTTAACTTAATTTAACTGCAAATTTGTGAGGTAGTTTGTAATACTAGAGTACAATTAGAACAGAGGCGGTTTGAAAGCTATAACCTTATTCTCTGCGATTTATTTAGGCTGATACGGATATCCATGTTGTATTTATAGTATGTTAATAAAGAGTTGCATATGGACTGGACTGGAACTTAACTGATTAAATGTCAGTGCTATAGAAATAAACAACACTGTACTTGATTTTTATACGCTGCTACTCGGAATTATCATCTATCTTATAATATAAATGTATACACTGGGCATGACAAGGACGCGACCTAACATGATTGCTGACCTCATATATGAGTAAAGGCAGCGTGTGTGTGTGTGTGCCGTTAGGGCGGGGTGAGAGCTGGCAGTGCTGGGCACTAGATTCATGGTGGCTCCCTCCCACAGTCCTCTGTGTCTTGTACAAACACAGCCATAGTAGGAGAACACACACAAGAGACCTCTGTTACAGCTCCAAGTAAAGCAGTCTGCACCTTCAGTCAGACGCTTCATTAAAGGAGCAATTCACTCCAAATGTACCATTCTAAACGAAGCACGGATCTGCGGAGGAGAGGAGTGAGGGAAGTCAGTCAACAGGAAGCGTTTTAGGTGAATTTCTGTATTTCATCACTGTAGTTCATTAGAGGGGGATTTTCTGTCCATTTCCAAAGCTAAATGGGTATCATTTCTGATTTTAAAGGGACATTTCACCCCAAAAATAAGCCCTGTTTCCAACCCAGGAACTTCCCCACAGATCTAACAAGCTTTTTAACTCTCTTCTCACTGTAGTTTGACCACAGGGACCGCGGTCTAATACTCCACACCCTTCTTATCTATACAAACCACACTGAGGCATATGAGTCAGCTTTTACCTCACGTTTAAACATATTAATGCCAACATGGCTGAGGGGCACAAACTTGATCAAATAAAGAACCATGCTGTCTCTCTTCCCCCAGACCTGCACCTGTACATTAGTCACTTGTGACACCTTGTGGTCAGTCGTTGTACTTTTCAAGGCCTTTCCAGTGGCTGACAGAAACAAATATAACACTATAGACACAGTTAAAAAGTGAACATTTTGCAAACTGTCTGTACTAGGTTTGTGTTACCTACCATTACCTGTCAATACCCATCAATTACCTATCAATATGCCACAAACATTACAACATGTAATGTGGATATCCAGAGTAACAGGCACACTGTTGCTTTTATTATTTAGTTTTTACTAGGGCTGTCAAACTGTTAAAATATTTAATCGTGATTAACCACAAATGAATTGCATGTTTCTTATCTTTTATCTATCCAGTCCTTAAGGGTGCCGGCACCCTTGGCCGACATTAGTTTTTTAAGAGGCTGTAGCAGGCTCAGTTTTAGAGCTAGAGCTAGAGGACTGATATCATATGAAACTAGAAACCCTAAGGAATCCATTGATACCAATGCTATGTCAGGAAGATGTCTGTAAAGGGGAGATTCATGGGTACCCATAGAACCCATTTTCATTCACATATCTTGAGGTCAGAGGTCAAAGGACCCCGTTTGAAAATGGCCATGCCAGTTTTTCCTCGCCAAAATTTAACACAAGTTTGGAGCGTTATTTAGTCTCCTTCATGCCAAGCTAGTATGACATGGTTGGTACCAATCGATTCATTAGGTTCTCTAGTTTCATATGATACCAGTATCTTCACTATAGCTTTAAAGCTGCAACGTAAAAATCGCAAGTTGCATTAATGTGTTAAAGAAATAAGTGGCGTTAAAACGTATTTGCGTTATTACGTTATTATCACGTTAACTTTGACAGCCCTCTCCCTAACCTGACCCACCAGATGGTTTGTTCCACAAAACCACCTGAGAAGCCGTCACTGGTAACTTCTTGGAAAAGAGCAGGCACTTTCAAATAATACTTGCAGTTGATTGGATGAACCATCTGTCAATCAAACTCTTGCCGAAGCCAGTCGGGAGAAGAGCAAAAACATCTTTTCCATGGAGAAAAGCCTTCAGTGGTGTTCTTTGCTCTTCTTTCGCTGAAGAAATACTCTCCAGTTCTGATACGCTAACCTCTTCAGGAGTGCAGATATTTTTGAGGTGGTGGAGACCAAAACAGAGCTAAAAGAGCGCGAATATTGGACTTACATTCATCAGATGGACACAAACAACTTCAAATGAATGCTGATGGCTGACTCGTCACCTTTATAAGGATATGATATGTAAATGTTTTCAGCTTGTTCTGCCCCCAAAGTGGCCAAAAACAATCAATTAATGCAGCTTTAGGGACCTGATGTCCAGTAATCCAAAAGGCAGAGTACAGTAAACCAAAAACACTTCTGACTTACACAACAGTTGTAAGTCAGGAGCTGGTGGGTTGTTGTGGCTGGTTCGGTGTCCAGCTGTGAAGGTCAGGTGGTTTGGGGAGTTGAGGTTCTGGCTCCGTGTGCGACGGCGAGCCGGTCAGCTCTAATGGAGTGGAGGAGACGGTACAGATGGACTGGGAGTACTGAGGCTCGTCCTCACAGTTGTCTTCACTCAGTGTCATTTCACTGAGATGATGGACACCTTCCAGCTCCGCGTACTGCGGACCAGAGAAGAGCCTCATCACCGCACAGACCCGGGGAATCTGCAGGACGGTATCCTTGAAGGTAATAATCACCACCAGGCCCAGCAGCAGGTAGCCTGTGGAGAGAGGAATATTATAATTTTAATTATAAAATGAATGTCCAGCCTGTCAACATGCATATTATGTGGCTAGAGAAAAATTACAGAATATATGAGTAAACAGTTAAATGAAAAAAGAAAATATTTGCTTTTTTGGTGTCTTGTCAAAAAAGTCTTGGGGGAATTTGGACTCCAGGAGTATTTCTAAAATGTTGGCTATGGGTTTGTAAGTGCCTGTCCAGTAATTAATTATAACCATTTCCTTTGTCGCAGTGTTCCAGCCTTTCTTAAGCTGCAGTTACACTCACACCTGAATATGCCAACATCACAGCTAACTGTCATTACAAGTTTTAGCTCTGCTCATTTGTTAGCTTTAAAGCTGCATTAATCTTTTTTGTTTTGGCATCTTGGGTGCAAAACTGTGACCTTGCACAGCAGCTGGATTCTCACAATGTCTCAAGGTCCTGCAAGAATCTCTGGATCACATCTCACAGGAAAATCCATCAAGTACAAGCTTCCATAATGCGTTTGTGGCCAGCAAGCCAGATCACGGACCAATCGGCGTCCTGTGAGGAGCTACTGGCAGCTACGGCCGTGGCTTACTGTGAGACGACGCAGAGAGGCGACTGTTCGTTCAAAACAACTATGGCGGCTCCTGAAGAGGTTAGATTCTGCGATAGCATCAGCTCTGAGAAGTTAATGAGTCAGCATTTATTTGGAGTTATGTCTGTGTCCACCTAACAAAATGCAAGTCCAATATTCACTTTCTTTTAGCTCTGGTTTGGTCTCCACCACCTCCTGAGGAAAATATCTGTCTCTTTAGCTGCTAAATGCTCCACTATGTTCACCAGCTAGTCTCTAACTGTGTCTGTCTGCTGTTTGGTGCTGAGCAGGTAGAGGACAGTGGGTTCAGCTGCAGGAAACGACGCCATGAGAGCGAAGATTACAGGCCAGAAAACCAAAACAAGCTAAAAGAGGCTAAAATGCTCAGTAGAGCTGAGGGGAACTGAAGGGTTGTAATTCTCTGTGAATTCTTGAATTGATAGAGGATATCACATTACTTGCATTATAATGATATTGTTATAAACGTAATAGTTTATAAAGGACATCTGGTCACATGCACGTACATGTGGTGAGGAGTTGGAGTGTCTCTCTGGCCGTCGTGCTCCAGCTTCTCCCCAGAGAGTTTCCTCCCTCGCCGACGGTGCTCAGGATGACAAAGCAGAAGAAGAGAGCATCCAGGAAGCTCCAGTCGGGCTCCACCACGCAGACCAGGAGGGCCGGGAGGAGGAAGAGGAGGGAAAGGAGAAGCACAGAGAGGAGGCTGGCGTGGATGGAGACGGCCCGGGCGTAGGGCAAACCCCAGTAAGTGGTCAGGTGGTGAACGGGAGCGTGGGTGATGACAGGGAGGAGGAGGTTGGAGAGGAGGGTGAGGAGGAACAGGGTGAGGGGGATCCCCAGGGTGCAGTAGAAGATACAGAAGAGCTTGGCTTCATCGGATTTGGGGGTGTAAGAGTCAGAACCTGAGGAAGAGGAGAGGGAAGAGGTCTACAGGGAGGACGGTACCACTGAGGAGTTTAGCAAATACATGATTGGCAATGAAGATGAAATCAAGCTTTTCAATGAATCAATGAATTGTTTAGTCTATAAAACGTCAGGAAATAGTGAAGATATGTCAAATGATGAGAGTGTGTACTAATGTAATGACCACTTTAGGTTGTTGTTGGGGACATGATGGTGAGTGATAAGAAAGGATGTAGCACAGGTAGACCACGACAAGTTCAAGGTTGTTACTGCAAATATAGCCTGAAAATACCCAGAATATCTGCTGGATCCAGGTTCACTAATCACCCCATTTCCACCGCAGGAACTTTCCCCCAGACTAGGAACCTTTTGAGGAACAAATTGTGTTTCGACCGCAGGGACCAGGGCCTAAATTAAGTTCGGGGACGCCTTTTTACCCCCCAAAAAAGGCGCTGATTGGGGGTAGTACTTTCTGAAAGTACTGGAACTTTTGGGGTGGGGTATGTAGAGACGAGCGCCGCTGCTACAACAGCTTCAACACAACCGCTTCATTCATAAACAAGGTAATACTCTAGTACCAATTTAGGACAAGCATATTTCTTTGATTACATTGAAAGTAAAGTTAGGCCCTGCTGTCGGCCTCCTGACTCATTCAAAAAAGAAAACGTCAGGGAACTAATTTTCCTAATCTTCGCAGGTCTTTAGAAGAACTTTTAGTTCCTTAAAAGTAGTTCTAGTGACTAAAAAGTCCCAGGATCTTTTGGTGGAAACCCAGCTAATGTGAGGATTTGCTGCTTTATATCATTGTGAAGTGATAAGCAAGAAGTCACCATGAGAAGTTGTGATCAGTATGAAAATATTCACAGATTTCTTGACTGCGTCTTACCCATGGTGGTCAGAGTGACAATGACAAAGTAGAGCGATGATGTGAAGTCATAGCGTCTCTCGTCGGTGTCGCTCTTCAGGACAGCGACATCACTCTGGTGAGCAGAGAGAGCTTTCCCCAGCACCTCCCTCAGCCTGCTCTCCTCTACACACGGGTTCTCCTGCAGGAAGGAGCGACGCAGCTCCTCCACCTCGGCTCTCAGCTCCTTCTCCACCGGCGTCTCCACGCCTGTGAACACCAGACCTCCCAGCAGAATGAAGAGCAGGTAGCAGAGAAACAGGCAGGCAAATGCGTTGACCCGGCAGAAGAGACCCAGTGAAGACACAAGCTGGGCCATTGTTGGTTCTGACTGCCGTTTCTCTACAGGCTGCAACCAGATACTGAAAGCTGGTTAGGCTTTAAATATTTAGAACGGTAGAGCAGGTCACCGTGGATGGATTACTGGACGGGGCTACCGGGCACAGGCACAGGCGCCCAATGTGACAGGGGCCCCCCCTGGCATACACCTAAACTAGACTCAAAATGACCACAAAGAATTATAAAACAACTACAAAGAGACACAACAAGACCAACTTACATGACGACTAAAAAGAGATGCAAAACAGCTGCAAAGAGACGGCAACGACTACAAAGAGACACAAAATGACTAAAAAGAGACAAAGCAACTACAAAGAGACACAAAATGACTAAAAAGAGACAAAGCAACTACAAAGAGACACAAAATGACTAAAGAGAGACAAAGCAACTACAAAGACACAAAATGACTAGAGACACAAAGCAACTACAAAGAGACACAAAGCAACCACAAAGAGATACAAAGTGACCAGAAAGACAGACAAAGCAACCACAAAGAGACTCAAAATGACTACAAAGAGACACAAAGCAACTACAAATAGACTCAAAATGACTACATAGAGACAAAAAATAACTACAAAGACAGACAAAGCAACTACATAGAGACACGTAATGGCAACAAAAAGGGGCAAAACAACTACAATCAGTTGAAAACAGTGAATTTTAAAGACCATGTAGGCACGTTGGATTGAAAAGGATAAGATAAAGGTTTCCAAACTACATCAGAGAATGTTTTATTCAGTGAAAAACAACAGCTATGTACAATATGTTAAACTTCCAAACACATGGTAGACCTAAATGCTGCTCCAACACTGTCCTCAGCAGGTATTCAGTCTCAGTGAGCAGAGAGAAATAACCACTCTGTCTGTCTCTCCATACTTCTCTCCATATTCTAGTCTCTCTCCTGTGAGGAGAGGTCTGGTCTCAGGTCTGAGCTCCAGCTGCAGCGGTTGATGAGAAGACCTTTAAACTCATCTTACTCTAGAGAGTATAGTGCTCAGTTGACTAATTAATTACCAACACATACAAAAATAATCAACAACAGTTCTCCTAGTCAATGAATCTTTCAAATATGTATCAAACATACACAGCAAAGATGCCAATATAAAAGACATGAAAATCTGACTTTTTACAGTATGGGACCTTTAAGCTGAACAGTATGAATATGGACCTGTTAAAGTCTGTAGCAGTCAAAGCCGTGCTTTGTAGCAGTCTGAAGCTCATTTTGTGAGAGCGTCTTCTCTACAGAGGCAGATGAAGGGAGTAATGGGAACACGCCCAGCGGCGTACAGGTTTGCCCACCCTGCCGATGACGGGCAGTTTGTGGGCGTAGGCACGTGGCGGGATGGCAGGGAGAGGTGGAGTCGGGGCAAAAGTGGTCTGGAAGGGCCGGCGCCCTTGGCAACGGCGACCCATTTGCCGCCCGCCGATGAGGAAGGAGAACACGGGCAGTCCCGTCTGAGGAGAGGTGAAGCGGGCTTTGGGGAAAACGTCACGAGACAGACCTGCTGAACGCTGGCCCGAACGTGACGAGGAAGATCTGGAGCGCTGCACGGAGGAGGAGGAGGATGAGGAAGAGGAGCGAGCCAGGGACCTGAAGAAGAAAAGAAAGTCAGAATCATTCTGTACTGCAAAACCCCCAACCTATTAGTTCGGTTTAGATAGTTTGCTTCACCTTCCGGATCCGGTAGCTGCCAGGCTGGGTGGCGGCGGGTCGGTGCGAGGACTCCCATCCTGCCGCGGGCTGATGTTGAGGTTGGCAGTCAGCTGAGGCATCTTCCGGGTGGTGTCGGGGTTGGAGGCGGGGCCGGGGGGTTCCTTCCTGGCGTCGGCGAGCTGGGACGGGGTGCAGGGAGGGTAGCTGCCGAACCCGGGTCCTGTACTGAACCTGACAGCCAGGCTGTCTCCAAAGAAGGAGTAGAGCTCACAGTACATGGCAGGGAGAGGGACCGGAGTCCACTCCTCCCAGGGACAGCCGGCACTGCCTGCCTGGAGGTGGCTGGCGATGCCCAGGGCGGCCTCTGATAGAGGCTCCGCAGGGGGACTGAGGCCGGGGGAGCTCACCCTGTGACCCGTAGCACCCACCACGGAGCCCGGCGGACCACCGGAGCCTCCCTCTGCTGGCTGAGACAGAGACAGAGCCTTCATCTTCAGCAGACGCTCCACCGCCACCTGCAGGACACACAGGAGAACTGCAATGTGACGTAGTAACAGTCCGTCTGTCAACTCTCTTGAACATTTTCTCTAAAAGATACAGTATTTCATTGCAAGAATATACCATAAATGACCTTTCCTCTATACTGCCACGGTCATGAATGGTATAGAAGAATGAGACGGTGAGTGACAGTTGTGTTTTCATGAGATGGTACAGGAGATAAATATGCAACAGTTAACGTTGTTGGTCATTGCAAAACACCAAAACAGTGACTACTATCAGTTACCAGGCATCAAAACAAATAGGAGCCTTGTAGCTGATCACTGTATGGAAGGACTTCTGTCACTGCAGTACTGACCAGGATGGCTCCGTAGACCTTATGTCCATCTGCTTTGACCTGGGCATTGGAAACAGAGTAGTCATCCAGCACAGCCTGGAGGTTGGCCCAGTAGGCAGGGAGGTGTGGAAAGAGCACTCTCTCTACAGCCTGCCAACACAAACACACACACACAGGTCAATGCAGAGGTCGTTCTCATACTGATTACTGAGGAGAGCTGAGAGGAGAGCAGTCAGACGAGCACAAAACAAGAAAACAGACGAGCAATGAAACGGACCCCGACAGATGGAGCCGGTCTCTAGTGGAGATCTCAAGGTTTCCAAAGATACGAAATATAATTTCATTTAGCACAAATGTGTATAACATGATGCACATGACATTATGTATATTTGAGAATAAAAGATGGCATCTTGAGTTGGAATAATTCATAGCTTCACCGAGGTGCCGGAGCAGGAACATGAATAATATATGTATGTACTATCAGGCAGTCTCTGAATGTAAAAGAGGACATTCCAAATGAACATCTATCATTTAAGAGAATAAAGTTTGACATATTTAGGAATGTAAATTTCTCTGAATGTGTCTCTCAAAAAGAAAAAGAATAACATACCTTCCATCCCAGAGCATGAAGCCCCACCACGGCTCCATAGTGGGAGCAGAGCGGTCTCACTGGGTCAGACAGAACCTTCTGGAGAGACAGCAGGATCTGATGGTAGAGACCACTCACCAGATCACCATGAGTCCTAGAGGGAAAACACAATAATACATTCATTTATTGTGTTACTGGATGCTCACCAGGTGGACTGAGACACAACTCGAATGAGTGTTAATGTCGCTCTGAGTCTGCTGGATGTGTAACCAGGCAACAGGGTGCCAACATGTTTGTCATTACATCTTTAAAAAGGGTGCTAATATCTATTATTATTTGTATTAATATGGTCATTTTGAACCCTCTCTGTGTGTCTCAGTGGCCGTCAGTGATTTGCTCACCAGAAGATGTGGCTGAGGAGCAGGGCTGCGTAGTCCCTGAGGGTCCAGTGGTCGTTGAGCGGGTTGATGGAGGCGGCCAGCGGCTCCAGGATGCAGTACATGACGCTGGAGACCAGGCTGCGCACGTATGAGCCCAGGTACAGGTAGGGGTTCTGAACCAGGCTCTTCACCATGTGGAGGAGCCGGTTGAGCTGCTCCAGATCGTGGCTTACTGACTTCACCTGGACAGAAACAGACACACAATCAACAATCGGATAAATGGGGAAATTTTTTTTGTAATTTTTACAGGTCTACTTTATAAAAATGTTGGATTTTACATCTAAAATCAAATAAAAGTAAAATGTTAAATATCTATAAATTGTGATGATGGGACAAACCTACCCCACTGATGACATAAACAAAGTACGGCAGGAGGGCAGCGATCTTGGAGTTGGACTGGAGGTCCAGCAGAGCCACCTGAAACACACAGCAGATAAATGTTACACACAGTAACACCTTGTTTCGCCGGACTGAACGCCTGCCTGTTTGTACAGCAGCAGCAGTTTACCTTCATGAGGTGGGGGTCCTCCCCCAGGATTGCCCGAGTGATCTGCTGGTAGTACTTCAACAGGTCATCTGACAGAGTCTGCACCGCTGTGGGAACTGGGACAATTCAACAGACACATCTGAACACTGAAACCCTCCATCAAGGTTAAACTGATACACTATAAACAGGTATTAAACATAAATATATCCTATGGATACAATCAGGGTGCTACAGGTTTATGCAGAACATGCACCAGAGAGACGTATTACTGCGTATTACTTCACAAGTGAGGGATTTTTGCTTCTTCACATGCATTTCCTTGAAACTGAATTGAGGAGACATACTGTGTTGAGCCCGGTAATCGGAAAGTCTCACCTGTTCCCTGAGGCTCCAGGTTGCCTTTCCCATCCAGGTAAGACACATTTACTGACAGGAGAAGAAAAACAGGAGGAATTATTAGTAAAAGATACCTCCTGATTCAATGACCTGAATCATGAACTTTCAGCATCAGGGATACTTCTGTAGTTTATGACAGTGACGGTGGGTCGTACCTCGCACCATGGTCTCAGCACAGCCTTTGGGAATGTTGGTGGCCAGAGCCAACTCCACCAGGTTGATGTCCCGATCCTCAATGAAGAACAGCTCTCCTTCTTTCGCTGAGCGGAAAGGAAGAGCATCCTGGGCCCCGTAGCCACATACGGCCTGATGAACACACACAGATAAAGAAGCTGATCACTGTAGCATGTTCATGTCATATCAGACATATACTGGGAGAGACCAACATCCTCACCTCCACATTGCTCCAACGCAGAGCTCTGTTGAAGTCCTCCACTGTCAGCTTCCTCCTCTTGGCATGTCTCATAAACTGAGAGCTGCTCTGTGGGTCCAAAACAACAACACAATTAATACTGCATGTTAGTTACTTTATAATAATGTGATTTGAGATTTGTCCATAAGACTGTACTTAAAGTGATGCTCATCAAAAGGTATATTTTGAGTAGTCTTTTGTGTGTGAACAGGATTATTGCTTCATGCATTATGATTTTGGGTGTAGTAACATTTGAATGTTTCATTCATCCATCCATCCATCCATCCACGCACCCAGCAGGTCAACACTGACCTGCGTTGCCTCCCTGAGCCGGTAACACACGTCCTCCGCCAGCAGAGCCGCCACATCGTCGCCGAGCTCCACGCCTGTACTCTCGGCCATGAGTTTGACAGAGTCCCGGGAAACCTCGGCGAAGCGGCGCTCCTCCCGGTCCGCCATGCTCACGGTGCCCACTTAGAGACTGGCAAAGGAAAAACACCAAAGCAGTGTTTTAAAGTATACATTTGTTAGATTATATTAAAATTGAGTCGTGCTTGGTGGATCAGACATATGCCGAATTCACAAATACACATATTTGATTAGTTGAATGTCTTGACTTTTGGTATATTCGTTATGTATTTGTGACAATAAGACAAACAATTTTAAATTAGCACTTTTTTCAATGGGAACTGGTATACAGGTTTCACTGTCCAGCATGCTAACAACATAAAAACTGGTCTATCAGCTGTAACAATTTAAAAGTGACTATTGTGAGATTATTATTTAAGTTATTATGACGCAAAGACAACTAAAAAAGTATTCATCTCCTTTTTATAACTTTTTTAGACATGAAAACAGCGTGGAGAGCTCCTACAGCTGCTGTTTTAAAGTTTACATTTGTTAGATTATGTTAAAATTGAGTCGTGTTTATTGTATCAAACATATGCCGAATTAACAAAAACACATATCCAATTAGTTACATGTCTTGACTTTTTGTATATCTGTTATGTATTTGTGACAATAAGACAAACATGTTTCAATTAACACCTTTTTCAATGAGAACTGGTATGCAGCATGCTAACAACATGAAAACTAGCTAGTTATTAGCATCTTATGTGATTTTAGGTAGCTACAAGTTAGTTAGCTGTGAAGAAAACAGAGAAAATACAACATAAAATCCTCCTTATTTGAAAAAGACTTTACCTTCTTGGTTAGAGAGGCTGAGTTTCATCTGAGTCAGAGAGAAAGTTTACATCAGAGTAGCTAACGTTAGCTCAAAGCTAGCTCTAAACCATTAATGTTGTCAAGGTAACAAGTATGAGAAAAGGTGACTTCCGTCAAACCCTTCAAAATAAGACGAGCCCATTGTCTTTTTTTTTTTTTTTAATAGTATGCTGCATTGCTGCTAAAATAAAATATACTAGGAAGGAGTATGTAAAACGCCCAAATTTAATTGGTTGTTTTCAAAGAGTTTTTTTATTTAAATGAATGAATGTGACTAAAAACGCATAACATCCGGTTTAACTATGTTAACTTGACTCTGCTCAGGTGACGTATACTATGACGCGCCTGGTTGGGAAGGCCTGTGATTGGTTAATTGAACACCAGTCAGACAGACAGGCCTGCCTTGAATTGAGGGACATTATGGGTCTACTGAGAATTTATATATCTTGTTCTAATTGTTTATCACTATTATGTAGTCATATATAATATATTTAATATATTAATCTTGTCTCTAGGTGGAGGCTTCAGATGACCCCAGTGGCTTTTTTGCCTCTTCCTGCACTGTATATTATTCATTTATTTTTTTATGTTGTGTAGTCTTAAATTGTGCAAAAATAAATAAACAAACTTAATCCAAAAACATGAGATGAGGAAAACATTTTGAAATAATCCCATAAATTGTCAACTCCCCCATTTAAAAATGTTCCAAGCACGATCCTGGCATCTTACTTTCCCAAAATTAACATGCTTCTTTTATCAGTCTCTTTTGGTTTGGTTTTCCACATGTTGGAACCTGGCTGTAGGGATTTGAATAGATTAATTGGGTAACATGGGCTTCTTGATCAAAAAGGAAGTTTTTCAATGACATCAACTTTTGTCCATACCATCATGCCCTGGTTTTAGGAGGTACTACTTCCCACATTCATGCCATGTGCATAAATACTAGAAAATTTCATGCATTGTATTCAGTACCAGTCACATTTTTAAAAAAATCATGGAAAATGAAAATGCTCCTCCCCAGGGTTCAGTGAAGTTCTTCCATACAAAACTGGGAAGACCTATTCTTTATGGAGCTGACTGCGCACAGGGACATGTTAAAACAGGAAAGAACCAAATAAAACTGCTGACAGTTGGAAGAATGCTACTGTTGTAGTGCTGTAGCACAAGATTGAGTAATTGAACAAAGGGACCCATTATGTAGGTTGTTATCAGTGTCCTTGCTGGGAGCCATTTAGTTGCCATAGTCAATACCAAAGAGGGTGGAAAGATGAGATGACATAAGCAGTAAAATCTGATCTGCACGCTCCGAAATTAAGCAAATTGCAACTCACAACTGCAGATCCAGTTACACTGTGCACGTGTCATACCCCCCAAGACCTGTGTCCCAGCCTCTTTCAATAGACCTTGGTCAATACCACAAGCATTCAGTCACTAAACCCATTTTTGTGTGCACATACTTCCATTCACTTCTTTGTGATGCACAAGCAAACTTGTAAGTTCCAGGTATTAACATGGTGTGTAAAAATCAACAAAGACCACAACATGAAGGTTAGATTAAAATTAGTTTATTCCATCATTCTGAGGTCAAACATTTCATTTACTCAGTTCATTAATAAAGTATTTACAATAGTTAAAAAGTCGAGTGACACTCCTAGCAGCAACTGTAATGATTCCAAACAGAGACCAAAACGTTACCAGACCGCTTGATCTGCAATGAACGGTTCGAGTCCTGCTTGACGTGCTGACACAAGCTCTCAAGTCAAAACAAGCTAAATTAAAAAAATAGATATAATAAATGCCCCGGGGAAAGGGGAGGGTTAAAAAAACAAAAAAATTAAAACAAAAAAAGTTAATTGAGCTGTGTTGTTCAGTGCCAATGCTGGTTTCTAACTGGGACCTGATCCAGTTAGAGTGCGCGGTTGTCCCAGATCTCCTGGGCCTTGCTGCTCTCCAGCTGCTGCAGGTGGAGGGCCAGTGGCAGCAGCAGGTCGCTCAGGTGCTGACTGGAGAAGGTGAAGGCGTTGTGGGCTGTGGCTTCGACAGGCGGCGTGGTGAGAGGGGAGGACGGTGGAGGAGAAGAGGAGGTGGAAGAGATCGGTGAAGGGGAGACGAAGAGGGAGGCCGGGGAGGGTATACCTGAACTGCCAGGGGTCTGGTTGAATCTGATCTTGCTGGGGAGGCCGTGCTGGAAGCGGCAACGTGTGCCGTACAGGCAGAAGCCGAAGGAGCTGAAGGTGCGACACAGAGGGCCACGTGGCTTCCACTCCTTGGTCTGATGTTGGACCCGGGGGCTGGACACAGGCGGAGTCTTCTCCTCGTCGACGTCAGGTGACGCCATACCGCTGCTGCTTCTGTCGTCTCCGTCCTCCACGTGCAGGAAGTTACAGCGGGTGCCAAAGGGGCAAATGCCAAAGGAGCGGAAGGTGCGACAGGGGATGTTCCTGCGGCGGTGCAGGGCGAGCCGCTGCTCAGCGTGGCTGTGGACGAACAGGCAGCGGTTGCCGTAGTAGCAGTAGCCGGTCGTGTGGAAGCTGCGGCACAACTCCGTCTTGTACCTTGGGTGGCGGAAGGGAACGTGGAGCTCGTGGAGGCCGTGGGCGAACTGGCAGCGCTCGGCGTACTTGCAGAAACCGGTGTTCGAGTAGTTGGTGCAGAGCTCCGTCTTGTAGCGGGTGGAGCAGACCCAGGGGAGGAGGGGATGGGAGGAGGACTCTACCAGGGGGAGCAGGGCCTTCGCCAGGGAGAGGCCGTCTCCATCTGACTCCTCACTGGACAGCAGGTTGTCCACCAGCTCCTCATCCTGGTAGGAAGGCAGGAACAGTTCATCGCTACTGGTCTGGAAAAGAGAGAAGTTCAGAGTTTGAGTTGAGCATGGTATAGAGCAAAGTCTGCACTAGCTTCTTCAAATTCACAAGTTGTACAAATTTCATTTTGGTCTTTCAGAAAACAGGTTCTAGCCGTTCTGTCCATACTATATGGGTGTCTAGTACGATATGGTCAAATCGTCTACAGCTCCTGTAAGACTTTGCCATGAGCATCCACCATTTGATTAGTGAGCAAATTCTGAGTTTGAAATTTACACTAGCGAGTGCCCTCAAATCACAATGCAACAAAAACACTACTGCTGCTTTCTGCAAACAATCCCACAATGCAATGAGTCAGAAAGTGATGATTGTTTAACTGTCTTTATGAATGTTATTGTGGTTTACCAACAGGACTTGCTATTAAAAAAGGACTACATCTCCATGAGTTTTACTAGCACAGCAATACACAATCTACTGTTGGTTTTCCCTTATAATCCACCCAGCGCCGCCGCTAGGCACATGTGTATCACGCAAAGTTTGTAGGGCACCAAGAGCTGGCCAACAGCCAGCCATTAACTTTGCCATTTGATACTGAGGTGTTGCAGTAAAGACCGCTCAAGTGATATTTAGCCCCTTTCCCAGTAAGCTAGCATCACGTGTGGGATCAACAGACTCCTCGCAATCTCAAGATTCATACCACTATATGGTTTATTTGAAAAAAACGCAATGGCCTTTTAATGCCAGTCAGATCATTGTCACAGAGGGTAAAAGTAGGCCAGTAAAAACCAAGAACTGAGGAGGAGAATAATTCCAATTTTAACATCACGGTGATCAATGAGACCGGCACAGTTTAATTAAAATATAACCTATGGTTCCATTTTTCACTGTGAGATGGTTAAATTATGTTAGAAATGTGTAGTTTTTGGTCTTTTCAAACAAAAGAGTTGTCTCAATCAAAGTCAATGTAGTATTGATATTATAAGCAGGTTAAGAGGCTTTGTCAATCCTGAATGCACAAAAATAACATTGTTAAATAAGGGTGTCCTTTAAGGGTTACAGGGCATGCTTTGAAAACTTCCAAAAGGAGGTAGAAGGCACCAGCAAAAACCTGCCTAGGGCACCAAATAAGTCTGTATCCACCTACTTCTTTTATAGAGGGGAAAAAAAGCTGCATCAAATGACTATTGTTGGTATTCATTAAGACAGTTAATCTATAGAAATCCCTCCAAATTAAATGCATACAGCACAAATTCCTAGATCATAAAGTGAAATGCAATTCATTTAATCAATTATTTCATTTCAACACCATAAAGATGCATGTACCATGTAGAGTTCATGCTGGAAATGGAGAGGCCTACACTCATTTGTCTGAGAAATGTTGTAATGATGTTACTTATATTACAATATTTCACAAACAAGTGTTGCAAAAACTAGCTACAATAAATGATTTTTAACAATTGTAAAAGACAGTATTGTCTCCAGAACAGATGTAAGTGACTCACCTCAAACATGGCTGCAGACAGATGGAGTTGTTAGTGAGGATGTGGAGGAAGGTGAACTCTGGCAGAGTTAGTTATCTGGTTTAAACAGTTAGTTAGTTAGTTAGTAGAGTGGCATGGACCCAAACACCGCTGCTGCTCTGTCAGAGGAGTCACAAGCAAAGAATCAGTGTCCTCTGCTTGTCTTTTAAACCTGAACCCTCACCTCCCGCCTTCACCTTCAAACGAGCCTCAGGTGTGCTCCGAGCAACGACGTCACAAGGGGAGTTTCGAGCAACCAATCATGTGCGAGAAACAGGCTGGATGATGGACCAATCCGGTAGCAGCTATCAAGCTTCATGGTACATAAATGTTCATGTTTAAAAATATATTTGACTATGACTGAAAACTTTAAACTCAAAAAATTCTAAATGGACTAAAACTGTTAATTTGTTTAGACATTTTAAATTTATTCCAATTGTTTAGCAGAACCTGAATGTTTTTTGTTTGTTTGTTTAATTTGTTTTTATTCATCTTTTCCCGTCCTTGCAGTTTATTTGTTGTATAATTTATAATTGTATTTTTTATTTTTTATACTTTATTTTTTCTTTTTTCGAGGTTGTTTTCATATATGCAATTACCAATTTCGTAATTACAATAGTTTATAAACCAATTTTTTAAATAGTTGAGCTTAGAGACAAACTAGAGAAAACAACTTCAACATTCAAAATTGAAATAAAATTAAGAAAATAAATAATAATAAAAAGAAAAAGAATAAAAAAGAAACAATAATAATACAAAAAATAAGAAAGTAATAATGAATTAAATAAACAAATATATTAATAGAAAATGTTCTATTGTCTATAATTTATTTTTATATTATTTTTATACTGTAAAATATTTTTGCATTATTGTAATGAAAAATCTGAACATGCGATTAAATTGTATTACACTTTGAAATAAAGTATTGAAAAAATATTCATGTTTAAAGGCAGTTATGCAATTTTTTGATGCAAACTACCTCTAAAAAACAGAAGAATGTCCATGTATGTTTCATAAACTGAATTCTGTCAGTGTGTATGCGTTTATGATAAAATACAGGGCTGTATGTGGGACACCAGGTTGTTGTCTTATTGTTTTATGCACATTGTATTCACTGCTTATTATTCTTTACAGTGAAATAGCCAGTTAGTTCTCTCATAGCCAGCGGGTGTTTGTTTACCACAGAGCTCAATCCACATCCTCAGTGTGAATCCACTGATAAAGGTGAGTGGCTCAGGTTTGTCGAAATTAACACCTCAGTCTGGAAGTAGTTAAAACAACCCTTCTAATTAAAAGCCGTCTGATGGAACACAGAGAGTCCAAATAGACTAATGTTTCCTTTAGCTATTGGCTTATCTTAAAGGGATTCATTTAGAAAGTAATTATCTCCCTTTGTTTATTGTTTTGTCATTTTAAATCACAGTGGATGTAATTTGACTTTTTTGGACTTAAGGGTGAAAATACATCTCTACATATTTAATTTTTTTTTTAACTGGATCAAATTTATTGAACTACTACGATCAAGAAATTGACAAGCATTTAACGGCCAACTTTCCGTAATTGGCAGTTTTTGATACATATTTAATTTGGTACCAAACGGGTATTGAAGTTTGACACCCAGCCGTACCGAAGACATGAGCTCAGTGTCCTGCATGGCAGCGATCTGGTGAACACGGAGAGAGAAACACAGTGGAGAAAGAGCCCATGACTGACCACGAAGAAAAAAAAATTCTTTATTTCTTTTCTTATCAAGATACATTAAAGGATACAGAGACGTCGGAATAAAAAACACTTGAGAAAAAAGTTTCAGTTGTAGCATGTTTTGTCTCTCCATCATACAAAAATCAGCACCCTGTCCCTTTTGAATGTCGCCCCCTGGTTCAATGACCACCCCCACCCACCCTATGAAGGAGAGCAATGTTTCACATGTACAGTAGCCTATTAGAGCCATCTCCACAATAATGGAGCAGAATTACACACTTTAGATGTAAAAAAGTTTAAAATATGCCAGTTCTCCACTTGTCTTTACACAGATTAGTATTTGCTACAAACTCAACACTTCAAATTTCTTTTTTTTTTGAGAAATATTACAAAGCCCACATTGGGACCAAACTCGCTTATAAAACCTGTGGAAGGCCTCACTGCTGTGGGGGATTCACAGGAATTATAATCATCCAATTAACAACTTACTTTTAGTACTCACCCTTTCAGAACGGTACAAACAGGGGGAACCAAAATAAAACAAAGGGAAATGAAAGCACGTTGAGACAGCTGAAGACTTCTTTCACATCGTCATCATAACCCAATCACAATCAAAAACATCATTCTGACTGACATTTACAGAAGAGGATCAAGGCCGTATGAAAACTAAGTTCTGAATGAATCCATATTAGGAGAAAAAAAAAAGTACAACTTTAACCTTTTTGCAACTTTTAACACGATCCAAGAACTTCATTTTTGGCCCTAATTGTCTTCCGTACATTTACATATTGCGGCTTTTTTTTTTTTTAAACAGACTTTTATCAACTGACCGGTAACAGAATTGTGTCAGTTTCCTTCAAACCAACCAAACAGTACATTGTCAGAAATGCTGTGGCTTTTAATCTAACATTATCCCAGGGGTTACAAATGTCCACTCACAATGGACATCTTTTTTTTTTTTTGCACGTTATGGCTTCATTTTGGACTTCTGCAGACTCAAACATAGTACCTCAAAGCCAAAATCTGTTGTCTCATGACGGCCAGTCACACAGTAACTCGTGCAAATCCACGGTAACCACAATCATTCGATTTTCCTCCAACATAACACATGATCCTTCCTCCACTGTTAACCCACAGAGCGATGATCCCTCTCCCCTTTGATTCCAGGCGGCCTGTGAGAACGTACTGGGGTGAGGTCAAGAGAGCCTCTCTCTTCAAACCGGATAAAAGTGGCTATAAAAGTATGGAGATCGAGTGACAAGGAGACGAAGCAACCCTCGTTCAATTTTTTTTTTTTTTTAAATGGCTACTGTGATGCCTGGCGAAGGTGGAGACGGTATGGAAGTTAATTAATCACAAAACTTGCGAGTGAGCACAAAACTAATTTGAGCAGTTAAGTCAGGGTTCAGTTCAGGCTGCACAAACAATAGAAACTTAGTGATTATTTAAGGTTAACATGATGTGTGCGGCTATTAAGGATCAGATTTACTTCAACAATTCTGATTAAAAGTCAGTGAACTGAATATCTGTTGTCTGAATATCCAGTTGTTTTGTGCTCACTCTGTATTTTTGACACTGAGGGACTGAGGTGCAGACGGGGGAGGACTTGACCTGTCAGGATTTATTAACCCCTGGAGCAGGTTTGTGTTTGGCTCCTGGCTGATGATGATGATGATGATGATGATGATGATGATGATGGGACAAGTTGAAAAGTTACAAACTGAGAAAAGTAAAACGGCGGGAAATGGATCAAACACTTGTATGTTCACACTGACTGTCTCCTTCACCGATGAACATGAGCACAGTCAGTGAGCTACAGTTAATTAGCCAGATTTTTCCTTGCTGGAATGAAATTTTCTAATCAGATTAGACCTCCGGCCGGCTACAGCTGTAGGGCTGGGTATCGCTACTCCACACCTTTAAGGTATCGACCGAAATAATCCCAGTACTATCGAAACTTCTCCCGTCAAATGACACCTGCAATCGATCCTTTTGGTGCCCAGATCTACCAAAAATGTATGGTTTTGTTCTCAGCCAATCACCGCAAGCGTTTTTTTTAATTTAATGTGACGTGTGATTGGCCCACTACAGCAGCAGCTTCGACACATACAGCCGGGATTGCCTGTCTGCCTGCACACGGCTCAGAACACGGAGATGTCTGAGTGGGCAGCTAGCAGCTAATGGTGCTAGCAGCTAATGATGCTAACAGCGCAAACAGAGCTAACAGCGGCAACAGTGCAGAGCTAACAGTGTTAACCTGGAGGGGAACCGGAGGGTGAGCGCTACACTTCCGTGACAACGCGGTCCCACCACTGTGGGTCAGGGGACAGCTTTATCAGCGGTAACCACTGTATGAACGCTGTGCAGAGCGGCGGCGATTAGCTACCCAGTGGGAAACACACACACAGCTTCCATTCACAGGATGGGTATTAAATGAAGTACTCTATTGGTTATCGGTATCACTCACTTTAAGGGTACTGGTCGGTTCTTTTTGAAATGATGCCCAGCCCTGTACAGCTGTCCCACCACACAGTCTCCCCATCCTCCCTCACATACCGTCGGGCGTCACCGCTTAAATGGTGCGTATATTTACACAAACGTAGAGACATGGTGGAGGAAAAACAAAGTGTGCTTTATCACCGTTGTTTCAAGATGTAGAAATATCTTGATTTAAATTACACATTTAAAAACAGGCGGCATTGAAAAGGGGAGCAAAAAGAATTCAGGATCTGGAATAAAATACTACAAAAGCCCAAAGGTGTTGGTGTGTGAGTGTCGGTGTGTTGATGTGTGTGTGTGATGGAAATGTGCAGTCGTGTTAGCGCTTGTGTGTGTGTGTGTGTGTGTGTGTGTGTGTGTGTGTTGGACACATCAACATTTGGGTAGTAACAGAGGACTAAAGAAAAGAGGGGAAATAAAAGACTACTGGTATGGCGTACTGTGCTGCCGGTTACGTGACGGCCTGAGCACAGACCCCCCCTCCCACCCTCCCCAAACTCCCACCCGACCCCCATGTCCTGTTAAAAGACCCCGTCCCTGTCCCTCCCCCTTCAGTCCTCCAGGACGATGGGTTCGCTGGTGCTGGAGGGGAGCAGGGGCATGGCCAGGGAGCGGGGGGGCGGCGGCAGTTTGATCCGGACCAGGAGATGAGGTTTCCTCGCTGCCCGACGCATCTCTGACTGGGTCAGATGTTTCCTCAGAGCCCTGGTGGACAGACAAACACCGGAATATCATTTATAATAAGGCCTACTCTGGTCCAAATGAGTTCTTTATGAAAAGAGTGAGACGTACCTGGTGTCTTTTGTAGCCACAAACACCACAGGGTTGGGAGCTTCCCCCTGGCTGACCTTCTGCCGCTTGATGACCGACTGAGAGGTGGTCCTCATACCTGAAGTGTACGGCCTCCCATTGGCTGGGTAGGGCACCCCTGTAGCCTGTGAACCAATGAAAGACCAGGATAGTGAATCAAAAGGCAAGAAACAGCAAGTGATCATAATTACAAAAGACAGGCCGGGGCCTGTCAGCAGCCTCAGGAGAGTTGGAAATGTGCTTTGACTGGTTCCTTTAAGGCTAACATTTTAGGGACACCACATATTGATATTATGGTATGTAGACAGATTGCTGTAAACCACCATGGTGCCAGCAGATATCAGCATACTCAGCTGGTATACTGTGACTTCAGGTATGTGTACCTAACGGTGTCCACAGTCTTGGAAGTCACAAATCCAAAGTAACCCAAGCTGGGGTGTCTGGTGGCCTCGTGGTTGGGATGCATACCATGTAGCCGTGACAGCCCCAGATGGATTCCAGCATCGTTTCTGCATGTAATACCCCTCTCTCCCCCTATATTTATATTTATAGTGGGGCTGTCAGTCGATTCAAATATTCAATCATGATTAATCGCATGATTGTCCATAGTTAATCGCATATTTTTTGTACCTTAAAGAGAGATTTGTCAAGTATTTAATACTCTTATCAACATGGGAGTGGACAAATATGCTGCTTTATGCCAATATATGAATATATTTATTACTGGAAATCAATTAACACCAGAAATCAATGACAAATATTGTCCAGAAACCCTCACTGCATTTAGCATAAAAATATGCTCAAATCATAACATGGAAAACTGCAGCCCAACAGGCAACAACAGCTGTCAGTGTATCAGTGTGCTGACTTGACTATGACTTGCCCCAAACTGCATGTGATTATCATAAAGTTGGCATGTCTGTAAAGGGGAGACTCGTGGGTACCCATAGAACCCATTTTCATTCACATATCTGGAGGTCAGAGGTCAAGTGATCCCTTTGAAAATGGCCATGACAGTTTTTTTTCTGGTAAAAGTAAAAGCAGTGAATGACATATGCAGAGAATGGTGTTATGGGTAATGTGTGTAATACTAACGCTGTCGAAGCCTCTCTTTCCCAGCAGGCTTTGGCCCACGCGAGGCTGGCTGGCCTGGTTCCTGTTGATGGGTGTCGGGGGTCCTCTAGACGCCTTCAGTTTCAGAGGAGCGGAGATGGCTGCAGAGACACAACAACACTCCTCAACAACCAATCCTATTGAGGGAGGTGGATTCAGAGACGTGATGGTCACATGACGTGTTCTTACCTAAATCCTTCACTATGTTGGCCAGTGACTGTCGAGGCACCACCTTGGTCTTTAGAGGAGTTTTTGTGGCTTTGGGCAGCCTGATTATACCTGAAGAAACAACCAACGTACAGCTTGGTTTAGATTAATCCTCTTATTTAATCTGCTAATTTAAACAGTACATTTAAAAGCATGAGTGAAACTAACTGAGAACCCTAAAAATAAGCTTTACAGGACGTATCATTTACACATAAAATCATGTCTACCCTCAGTAATAACATGCATATTCAGGAAACTAAAGTGAGAGTATGGTACATACACTCAGCCTTGACGGCGTTGGCGTTGATGGAGGCGTAGGGCCGCCGTGCAGCGCGCCGAGGCTGCAGGATGTCCTCACAAACCCGCCGAGCGATGCGGGTCAGCTTGGTGGTCTGCAGGATGAACGTCTGGCGGTTCTTGGCCAGCAGCTTGGCTCGGCCCTCGTTGCGGGTGAACGGCGACATGCCCTGGACCTCCTGGCGTGTCATGTGACCGCGGGGGCCTGCCTCCTGAACGGAGAGGGTAAGAGGGGATACCATGAGGATGTGTCATTCTGAGATTCTGAGCCTAACATTGTAACAGTACTGCTGTTGACTGATATGAAAAACATCATGAGACTGTGAGGAAGGAGACTTACAGAGCCAGCTCTAGCGGCGCCCTCTAGCTGTGTGGGGGTCTTCAGGCCTCCATACTTCTTCCAGTAGATCCAGCAGGAGGCGCACAGTCTGCACTGCATGTTGGGAGGCCCCCAGGCATACCACTGAGGAGACTGGGCCGCTGGGTTGGTGGAGGGAGAGTCACTGTTAGAGAGGCATCTCAACAGGCTTCTACTATTTACTGACTGACAGAAACTATCCCCATCAAACCCTTCCTGCAGAGTGTGTACTTACTGTGGCAGCTCTCACAGCTGAGTCCTTTCTGAAAGCCTGCTGCCCCGTTCATACCAGGCTTGCTGCCTGGCACCATGATCTGGTTGGGGTTGGGTTTGGTGCTGGTGAAGGGGAGGAGAGAGTGGAGAGAGGAAAGGGGAGTTATTCTCATAGCAGGTCTGACTGGAGGAAGGTACTTTGTGTAGCAGTTTACAGTAACACTCACTAGGTGGGGATGTACACCTGCTTCAGCTTGCTGTCTGCCTCTGCTGCCTTTAGTCGTTTCTGACAGAGAGAAAACGGGTGATGGGAAATTGGTTTGTGAAAAAAAGCAGTCAAATCAAACGGTGGTATTTTGTGGCTTACTGTGTAGACCTACCTGCTGGATGTAGCGGTCAGTAGTCTTCCACATGTAGTAGAACTGGACCACACTGGCTAGAGACTTCCAGGGCAGCTGAGGGAGAGTTCAGTTCACAGTTCAGTTCCACATCGTACTGACAACAAAGCATGAAATGTGTTCATCAACAGCGAATACAGAAACAGCAGAGATGAAGAGCTTACAAAGTCCTGGCGGATGTCATTGAAGTCCTTGCCGTATTTCTCCAGAGCCTCCTCAAACAGCATGGCCTCTGAGGCGCTCCACTCCTCCATCTCGTCGCGGCAGAGCACCGGACCCCCCTGAGGAACCAGGGTGGACATGGCTTTGGCCAGGTCGTAGTTGTTCTTCTGCAACGTGTCCATAGCGTGGAACTGAGAGCAGAGAGAAGGGAGTATGAAAATGATTGATATGAATGGATTCCTTACGTTCCTTAGTTTAGGGTCTAGTTTCATATGATGCCAGTATCTTCACTCTAGCTTTAAAACTGAGCCCACTACAACCTCTGAAAGATCGGCGGCCCATCGGGATTTTAAGAGGTTAATTAAAAATTGCGTTAATGCATTAAAGAAATTAGTGGTGTTAAAACAAATTTGCGTTAACACGTTAACATTGACAACCCTAACTTTTACACAGTAAACTGTACTGTTGTGTACTAACAAGGAATGATACAAGGCGTCTGTCATCAGAATTAATTAATGCCAAATTTAAAAACTTCAACAGTGAATAAAAAAACGTTTTTCTTGACACATTTGGTCTTAAATATCAATATAGGATGGAAAAACAAGCGGCCCCCCCACACACACACAGTCAATAGTCTCACCAGTGTGATGTCTCTGGAGGCTGCAGCTGCACTCATATGGAGGCTGGGCTGACGGATGGAGCTGCTGCAGTCCAGGGCCCGAGCAAAGGTCCCCACAGCTCTGAAAAGAAAAGAATAGATGCTGGTTACTATCACTGATCTGTCCGTTCTACAACAGGGTTAACATGAGTAGTGCTGAATGTTCATTAAATGAACACTAGATGGAGTGTTTGGCTCATGGACCAGTTTATGGGCAGCCGGATGGTTCCCTCCAAAAGCAAACTTCCTATAGATTTCCTTTAAAAATAAACTGTGCTTCACCTCCAAAACACTTGTGTAGTATCTTTATTCCAATGCTAAACTACAGTGTTAAATCCATATTCATATGCAGTTTTGGCATATGTTATACAAAATGTATATATATAGCCTGAATTGAAATGAATACCTCCAGTAAGGCCAGGGCAGACGTCTGCATGACATCCGTCACTGTTATTCTGCTGACCTCAGTCTCATAACTCTTTTACTATCAGATGTTACATGTATATCAACCATGAACAAATATTCTCCCATGAGATTAAACCTGTTGCCAATTCACACATTTCCTCTAGAAAAGCTGTCCTGTGGATGGTTGAGTCAGAAGTCGTCATGGCAACAGGATTTAGTGATGATGATGATGCAACTGAGTGACAGATGGCAGGGGGAGCGTTACCTTGCCACCACCAGGAACTGGTCGATCTGAGGGTCCTTGAGCTGGTTGTTGGGGTCCCACACCTTGGTCTCCAGCTTCTCCTGGATCCGGGTGTCTGATTCACCTGAGACGAGGAGGAACTGGGTTCAACTTTTTTCAAATTTCTAGTTTATTTTACAGGTGGAAACAGCTCAAGTAGAGACTGGATTTAAAGAAACATTTGTTTGCCTGGTAGCTCCGACTACAAATGTGCTGCTCACCCTCAGCTAGCTTGTCAGGGATCTCTGCCTGGTACTTCGAGCCTACCCGGATCTCGCCCTGGTCCGCCAGTAGGGTCTTCTGGACGGGGTCGAACACCAACGAGTAGAAGAAACAGTCCTGGAGAGAACACACAGAAAGAGATTACAGCTGCTTGCAAAATGCACAACAATTTATTCACTGCGTCTTTCTTTTTGAAAGGTGAAAACTTAAAAAACGAGAAGACGAGAGCGCCAAAGTAATGAGCTGATGATAAATGAACAGATGGTGTCTCACCTCTTTCTCCAGGTAGCCGGCCAAGACGTCTGTTTCATTGAGGAGGGTGACGTTACATTTCCCCCTGAGGAGAGAGAAGAGAGAAGCATTCAGAGACCAAGATGTGTGATGGTGTTTTCACACCGAGAGCGAAGCAAACGTTTCGTGCGGCACGATTATATACAAAGTCAATGCAAAGAGGTGAATGGATGCGAATCCGCGCCGGGCAACGCGAACGGCGCAACCCAAACACCCAACATTTGAATCATTCGCAGGAGTTGAAATATTTCAAATCAAGCGAGAAATTTGTGTGTCGTGAAAGCCTATCAGCCTTGAGATTCTCCTCCTGTCGTCACTGACGTCCTGATGTCCTAACGTCCTGATGTCCTGACGTCCTGACGTTGTTCAATCAGTAATGGAGGAAAAAAATATTGTATCTGTCTGTGGTCACCCAGAGCTACGATAGCACATCATATCTGTAAAGACCAGACCAAACTCTGAGTATAAATGTATGTGTATAAACTACAGACTGTCTATGGTAGAAACAACAACGTCGCTGCCGTGTTTATGCCTAGACGACGTTTTGTTGAGTGTTGATGGATGCAGCTACAATGTTAGCATAGCCTGGCACTGATCCATCGCTGCCGGGTGATGTTATGAATCCAGACACGACGGCATTCCACGACTTCCACAACATGTACAAAGCAGCAGCAGCAGCGGTTATTCCTTCTATGTTTGACGGCAGAAAGAAAAGTTGTTGGTATCTATGGAGACAAGCTCCCTCTCCTCTCCGGCCCATCTAGCATGAATGAACAGAAATTATACCGGCAGTCCAACGCGCGCGATTAAAGTGAGGCGAAAATTCGCTTGGCTCTTGGTCTGAACACAGCATGAGACAAAGATTCACAGACTCTCTACAGCCTCAAAGGTTAAAATAAAGGTTTGATGTAAAGACATGCAATAACATCACAGCAAATAAGAAAATAATATGGCTACAGACAGGTTTTCTGTACACAAACTTCAGAATCTCAATAATCTGAATGTGCTGCTCAGAAAGAGTGAATATATCTATGGACCATCTGTTAGTCTTATCATATGTACTAATAACCTGATCATGAATATGAAAATGTGAATGACATGGACATCTGTTGCTGGTGCAGCTGGTTTGGTTTAAGATAACAGTGGTGTCAGGATGAGGAGGAGTTCACCGTACTTGGATATCTACGGTATGTAATATGCCTGCATGACTAAGTCTAATATGTGGTATACGTGTGCCCCTCTGTCACCATAGTATCACTTGATAACTCATTCATCAACAGCTGAACAGGATGGACAACTCTTTCTAAAAAGGAAATCAGATGGGGTAGCACACATCAGTGCCTTAACAGCTGAGAGTGGCTGCAGCGAGGACCAGCAACTGTGCATGGCAGGTGTTCTGGATTCAAACTGAACTGCAGCTCCGTCAGCGACTCCCGTCAGTAAACACGTACCGTATGTGAGTAGCAGGTAGAGATTCAAACTGTCGAGACAGGAAGAGTTCTCTGTGTTTGAGCTGGTGTTTCTGTTGTTCAGACGGCGTCGGCTGCTTCGACTCCTCCTCGAATTCTCCTGCAACACAAACACATCAGCACTGCTTTTCTACTGACATGAACAATCATATACACCGTAACAAACTGGAAGAAGACGTACAGAATTCCTGTAAAACCCTGATGTGCAACCTGTGGGTCAGGAACCCCCAGGAAGAGGAAAACATGAATGAACTTTCAGGATTTTTCTAAAAACTTGGGAAAGTAGCAGTAGCAGTTTGTCCATTGACAGGAGGTTGAATGAAGGCATCAAGCAAACCCATGCTGTGGTTAATATCCACAATTTTCCCAGAGAGGCCCCCTGGTGGCCGCTGGGCCCTGAGCAGCTTGATAGGTCACATGGTAGTCACTGCTGTGAGGCCTAATCTGATGATTTTTGCAATGAAATGTGGATCCTATCATGGTTTGTTTAGTTCTTCTTTTGTTCTCATCCAATCCATCTCTTTAGTGCTCTCCTTTCTCTCCCTCTCTTTTTCTGTCTCTCACAGAGATGGTGTCAGAACTGTATCTTCCAGTGTGTGCAGATGGGGTGTGAACAGGGCAATTTCGCCAGGTCCAATAGTTTACAATTGAATTGTGTGAGCCTGCCTTTACCGGGTGTTCAGACCGGTACCAACTCTGTGTTAAAAAAATACAAGGGGGGGATGCCATCCCCTTTGTTAGGGCCCTGACACACCACCCCATGATATGCCGACAGTTATTTTGGGGCCTAGTTTTTGCGCTGTGTTCCGCACAGTCGGCTCTAGTCTGCCCGTGTCTGAGTTTTTTCCGTCCGATTCAGCATGTTGAATTGGCGGCGGAGCTTGTCGGTGAGAGAAATCACTCTGATTGGCTGTTCAGCTTCAGTGCACAAGAGAAACGGACGTGAGGAAAGCGAGCCAACGAGTAAAGTCAAGAGGACACACACAGAAGGCTCTTCTCATTTTTCATCTTCATCTCATCTGATCACTCCAATACACGGATATTTTCACAGCGACGTGGCCATCTGGAATGAGCCAAGTGGTGAGTGAGAGTGGTGTGAAAATGGTTGGCAAACGCTGCTTTGTTTCATGTCTGTATCACAACAACGGCTTGTATATCCGCCGTCCTCTGTCTTCCTGTTTCCCTTTTTGAATGATGAATACAGAGTACCGCCTCCTGCTGGTGTGGAGAGTTATTTCATCTTACACAGGCGCAGAACATACACCCTAACTGGCCATCAGCTGTAGTTTTTGCGGTGTGTTCAAGTGCAACTTGTTGGCCAAGACGAAGGCGACGTGAGTCAACGCAACATTTGGCCTTCATGCCTTCATCACCGCTGGTTCTTTTGATGTTGGCTTGGTGTGTCTGAGTGCAGGGGCAGAATATGTTATGCTAGTCCGTCTAACTCATTGATCCTTTATCTGACTGAGGTTTGTGCCAGTTGGAATCTATTGCCTAACTGTGCTGTGTATTGATAAATGACGTGACCACAATGCTGTCCATGGTGCTGAAGTCGCAGACGGAATCGCAATTGCGACTTTTTCTCTGAATCTCGCCCTTCTGTCAGTTTTGTCTTGGATCTATAATATTCTCTAAACTATGTAGCTGGGGCATCCCCGCTGTTAAAAATTAACAAATCGCCTACGGGAGAAAACAAAATATGATCCATGAGGTCCAGTTTGAGCAACGGATCCGTGATTTTGGAGTCTCCTCAGTTTCCAAAACTACTTTGAAACTGGACTTTACACCTTTTACAGTGACAATCGTTTTAACCTCTGCCAACAATTGCAAGCCAGGGTTTGGCGATGTGGCAATATATTGCACGAGATGACATAAAATTTGTCAACCGTTAAAGATTAATTTCGACATGAATAAGGAAGCTGCCTTTTTGCACATGCAGTACTGTTGTCTGAACCTGACCTCATACCTCAGGCCACTGTGTTTATAGTCGTACTCTTATGTAATAACAGTTGTTGTCCTCCCAGTTAATTTCTTACTTGTATTTCTTACTTCCAATTGCAGCAGTTGATATTATGTTAATCCTCCGTAAAGCACTTTACGAGAGTTCAAAGGTCGTCAAATTATCAGGTTAGAGAAAATTGGTCCTGAGAGCTCAACGGTGTGATTTCTCGAATTAAGACTTTTATAAGAAATGGAAGGATTTAAACTGTGTACTTGATCTTTGCCTTCCACTACTACAAATGCACAGACACGGTTATTAATGGACTTAGAGAAAAACAATGCGACTGTTTCACATGACCCACCCACGTGACACCAATGTTTCCAGACAGTAAGATACATGAAAAAATTAAGCCATAGGCGGCTATGTGTGTGTGACTGTGTGTGTGTGTGTGTGTGACTGTGTGTGTGTGTGTGTGTGTGTGTGTGTGTGTGTGTGTGTGTGTGTT
>CAKAOI010026946.1:0-21416 GCA_916701655.1 Sebastiscus albofasciatus
TGTGTGTGTGTGTGTGTGTGTGTGTGTGTGTGTGTGTGTGTGTGTGTGTGTGTGTGTGTGTGTGTGTGTGTGTGTGTGTGTGTGTGTGTGTGTGTGTGTGTGTGTGTGTGTGTGTGTGTGTGTGTGTGTGTGTGTGTGTGTGTGTGTCAGAGCGACAGACAGGGCGGTGGAACCTCTTAAGTCAGAACTAGTTGAACTAGAGCAGCTGATCAAGGACCAGCAGGACAAGATTTGTGCTGTAAGGTCCAACATACTGAAGAATGAAGAGAAGATCCAGAAGATGGTGACCGGAATCAACTTCTCCTCCCGAACCTGAAGTTGAGAAACAAGGTCTGCAAAGAAAAACGTTCCTAAATAAATGCACTGAAGATTTAGGGATGAACAGTGTCTCATCCAGAATAAAGTAAGACAATTATCTTGGAGAACACTGCACGTTTAGGGGTTTTGTCGGAAACGGTGATGGACCCAAACATATTGGACACCATCAGTCACACGTTGGTAAATAATAGAGATGCACCGATCTGACTTTTTCAGTCCCGATACCTGGGCTTTGGGTATATAATGTATATAGTATATAAACATAAAATTGAGTTGAATAGATCAGCCCCGTTGTTACCGATTGGCCCAATATCTGAACTGGTATCGGTGCATCCCTAGTAAATAAAAGCTCCACGTGATGGCTCGAAGGTCTGACTCTATTCTAACATATGCTGTGACTGATAAATAAATTAATGAATAAAGAAATATCTTCCTGCTCTGCACACTAATCTTGCTCCAACGTTTACCACTTTTCTGTAATGGTGCCTTTGTGGAATGAGCCAGTGCACAGTTAATGACTCGGAAGTTAGACTACATAGTTGTATTTAATGCTGGGTGAGTTCATCAAAAGCCCTATATATTCAAAAATATACAATAAGTAACGTGAAAGTTTGATTTGCTGTACACTCAGCAGTCACTGGACCAAATTGTAAAGCCTATATTCTTGTATTTTAGAGTGTGGCACATTTTGGTTAGGATTGTTTCATTGCCTCACTTCTTGTTTTTCCTGGCTGTGAGGACTTTCTGCTTAGCCACTGCGGTACACTTGGATTGGAGTAGTAAGCAAGCTTGTGATCTGGTTCATTTGCTGTTTTCACAATGGTTGTTACATCTGCTATAGTGCTATTGAACTAGCAATGCAACAATGATTAAATATTGTCATGTCACACTCAGCTGGCTGATCACAGGAGGAACGTTCAAATACATTTTCCAGGGCTTTCATGGAGAAATCTTGGACTTATGCGGGGAGGCCTGAGTGTCTAATCGATAGAGTGCTCCAGGGATGGCATATTTCTGTAGGCCATCTAGGAAGTTAGCATTGCCTGGTTCCCTCGACAAAAAACCAACGGGACTTTTCCATTGGGTTTTGGATTATTACAGAAAATCAGCTCTGTGGCAAACAAACGTTTATGATACTTACACATTTTGTTCAGCAAGATAATCTTCACAAATGAACACCAATTTTATGATTTTTAAAGCGTAAATGCAATCGCCAGAAGTAAAAAGCTAACGTTAGGCTATAAATGAACTACACCACGGTCGTATGAGCGAGAGTACAGTATACACAACAAGTCGGCGTGATGACGTTCAGTAGTCTCATTTAGCCACGTTAGCAACCGCCTTTTTAAGACACACAAAGGCTTCAAAATTCATGAGTGGGGTATTTATTGATGTATTTTGTGTCGTAGAACAAAACATTAAAATCTCTTAAACGTGTGTTAACCCCAGACCTTATTTCAGGCATCTAAAACCCATTCAAAAAAACCCATTGACTTCCAGACGAAGGAACCAGAAGTGCTAAAATGCTAACTCATTTCCGGGTATTAGGACTCATTCCTTTTGCACTTTATTGAAATGTGTGTTATATAATTGTGGTGTCCTGGTTTGAATTTGTCCTGGGACCTTTAACAGATAGATCACACTGATCTTCTTTCTTTCACACTTTGAAGCCTCCTCTCTCAGGCTACCCTTCCTAAAAAAAAGAAAGAAAAGATGCTTTTGAGCAGCCATTTCCTGTGCTTACAACAACCTTATCCCCTCTTGTAAAAAAACAATACTCACAGTTTATCTATATGTTATTTCACTGTTCCACAGCACCGCTGCACTTTTATAGAGTGATTAGTGGAGGTGTAACTTCAAGTTGCTTTCGCAGCAAAGCAGTGTTACAATTCTTTCTTCTATCTCTTACCAATCTTATAAAACACAACATAGGCACACTCATTTAACATCCTTTCAGGGAAAAGTAAGCGTATATCCCTTCACCCCACCATCGTAAGAGGTCCCTCCACTCTATTTCTACTGTAGGATTTGCCAAACTGTTTCTTTTTTGGGATGGAGACAATGTTTGGTCAGATGGCAACTTTTAGTGGGAACTTTCAATTCTTTATAAATTCAAAAAAATAATAATACGATAATATTTGACTAGCTCCTTTTGTGACTTTAAGAAATGTGCTTTACAGATGTAGCTTATCTGAAGCAATAATTGCAGTAGGAGATTGAATAGTAGAGACATATGACTGAAAGAAACCACGGTCCCAGTTTTCCTTAAAATTATAACAATGCCATCTCACTGTAGTCCATGTTTGAATGAAATACAAAATCACAAAACCAAAAGCAGACTAGTCATCCACCATTCCTTGCATCGTGGCCCATCTCACCATGAATGAAAATGCAGTTACCATATTAAAGTAATGTCATTTTAGATGCTGTTATTACTTGCACAAGTGCAGTTGCTACCTCTGTTAGTTCTACTGCAGATATAGACTGCCAGTGTTTACACAAAATTATTAAAAAAACAATTGGTTGGATTGATGAATGTAATATACGGAGCTGGTAATCTTCTTCAAAAACATTGTTTGTTATATTTGATGAAATTTTTGTTACATCCCGACAGCAATCAATTGTTAAATCAAATGCTCTGACAAAAAAAAGGAAAAGAAATCGAGTATCTCGTCCCATCCCGTCCAATCATTTACTAACAAGTAAAGTACTAACAATAGCCATGGTTGTTGTTTATGTTCATAATGATCATTTTGGGGGAGTGGCTTTGGAGGGAAGCCTGAAATGACGGGCTGTCAGTGTCGCCGACTTGACGACTTTCTAGTTAAATTTAGTCACTTTTGGAGCTAGTGCTGCGAACTACTTCCATTGGAAAAGAGTTGGCAACACTGGGCTGGGTTTTTCGATTGGATCATTTTGAAAATCTAGCGTTGTCTTGCTGGTTTCTTAAGATTACCTACCCTAGCTTTAATCTAGTAGAACAGACAGCAAGAAGTCGCGAGTGGGAAGAAATGTTCATGGGCATCAACAGTTCCAGGAAAAAAAAATTACACTTTTAAACACTGCATTGCTTAAGTGGGAAATATTAATATCAATATTAATGCTATTCATTTGACTGAGAGCTATTCACTCTGATGATTCAACAGTTAACACGTACTCTCATTTAGTCTGATTTTACTCTATTTTCATATCAGTATTATATTTAGTCCATCAAATATACTGTAACCTATTGAAAAGTCAAATTTAAAACTCGTACAAACAAAACTCGTGGAAAAGTGGGAACCTGCATGTTCATATGTCTTATATGAAAGGACAATGCACATTGTAAACTACTTGTATCATATCCTGTGTCTCTGTTTAAACTGTACATTATGTATATGTGGAGATTGTATCATAGTTCAAATAATTATATAATTTTGTAGTGGAGTGAAATAAATGGTTACATTGTAATAAATATTTGTTTCCTCTTCTGGTTTTTAAGAGTCGGTGGAGAGTAGTGACTGTTTGTTGCTGAGAGAAAGTTACAGACCCAAAGTCAAGTTGGCCTTTTTAATGGAAACTTAATGAGAGGTCTGGATCGCTCCAGTTACATTATGAGCGAAATGATAAATGGCCCTGGTTTGTGATTTCGACGAGTCCATGTGAAGTCCTTGTGGCGTCTGGAACGGCCTAGTCACACTGTCAACGAGACTCTTTTGAAGCCCAGTCCGACATGACAGAAGTAAAACATTTAACTTTTCTTTTTAAGACCCTCAAGTAACATTAGCATTATTAACTTTTCTCTGGCAAGCCAAGAAACAGCTGCAACACACACACAAAGCATATTAGGAAGCCCCTTTAACAACTATTAGGCAAGATTTGGACAGAGCATTTGTGATGCGAGTCAGAGATTTAGCTGAAGGCCCCTACAGCAGAAGGCATGGACAAAGACGCTGGCCCCAGTCTCAACAGGTGGATTAAGATAAGACTACAGCACAGTCCAAGGAAAGGACATTGTCCATCTGCGTTTCCCTTTTAACTGTGGGCTTCCACAAAGAAGAAGTGACTTAAGACATGACTGCCTCTTCACTATTAATAAAAGCCTCAGTTGATTTTTCCCTTTGAATTTCACAATGGATCATGCTGCTAATGAGTGACCACACCTTTCACTTTCACTTTTGTTGTCTACAGTTACCCACTAATCCAGGGGTGTCAAACATATGGCCCGAGGGCCAGAACAGGCCCGCCGAAATGTCCAATACAGCCCATTGGATGACTTTGCAAAGTGTGAAAAATACAGAGAAATCATTAATTCTAATTTTTCAATAAAATGCATTGCTATTCCTATTATAGATACCACGTACCTACGTACAGGTTATGTGACACAACACTGTCCGGCGTAGGCTACTCTTCATGCAGGAGCCGTCGGTGGAAAATGACACTGAGTGTCGGGTTCTCCAAGAGAAACGGACAAGGTCCCATTCTTCACAGAGAATGAGAAACCAGTGTGCTTAGTGTGTTGCTGCACCCGACTCGATTGTTATCAGGCCATTACATAGGTGTTATCAGTCGCTATAAGCACCATAGATGTTGGTCATTAGAAAACTTAAAAGCAACACGTTCTAACATGTTGTAAAACTGAATGAAAGGTCACATTTTGAACACAAACAAAAAGGCTTCTTTAGGATTAGGCAACAAAACTACAACTTCTTTATGTTTAGGCAAAAAAAACAGGTTTAGGTAATAAAACTATAACTTCTTTAGGTTCAAGCAACAAAAATCAGCTAAGTTTAGGCAATGAAGAAACAACTTCTTTACATTTAGGTAACAAAAAAAACAGGTTCAGGCAGAAAAACTACAACTTCTTTAGGTTCAGGCAGAAAAACTACAACTTCTTTAGGTTTAGGCAAAAAAGCCCCACTTAGGAAAAACATTGGGTTGACTTCTGCTTCTGCTCCTGTTCCTGTCATAATTACTACGGTTGCTGTCGTGATATTTTATGCCTTCTTTCAGTGATCTACCATGTGAATAGATGATAAAACCTACTAGCGGGTGTAGTAGGCTCCTATTGACCCACATCTATGGGGCTTATAGCAACTGATAACACCTATTTCATAGCCTGACAACAGTCTAATCGGCTGGCTCAGAGCATCTTTCAGCACTCAAAGAATAGAATATTCGGATAAAACATAGGGCTGGGTCTGGAGTGGTTAAATAACCTCTCCAATCTGACTTTGTTCATAATTAAATTACTATGAAATGGTTATTGTTCTTAGTGTTGTAATCAGATGAGATGAGCTGCACACCATGTTTCCAGGTCTTGTTATATGGGTTTGAATTGGGCTGCATACTTTCAATAAGTAATAGCCTACTGTATGTCTCAAAATTATAATTGCAAATCACAGCTCACTGACCTAAAATCTGTTCATCAATACAACTGAATTTCAGAATCGTCTTTATTTTTCCTCCCTGAAACAACCTTGTCTTTACAAAGCTGGAAGTCTGTAAGCGACCTGTCCACTTGTGGGGAAACGTGGCACTGTTGACCTTTCCATGTATTTTTAGAGCACCACCAGGGCCTCGACGTCAAAGGTTGGATGGATAGATAGAGCCGTGGCTGCATGCCTCCGTGGTGTGCCAACTCAAAAATGACTCATCAAAGATTACTGTCAGAAAGACAGTTGACACAGCATTTTAGGTGCAGCTAAACAGAATGTCTAACCCTTTTGTACACAGAGACATGGATATGCTGTGTATCATATACAGTATGTAGGAGATTTTACTTGTTTCAGGTCAACTAAATTTAAAAAAATAGATAAAAGATTGAGTATTTCCCCAGAATGTGGGCTTTAAAACAACATTTAGACCTTCATGTTGGGAAATAATTTTGTTTTTAAAAAAATCAGTGTGTTTTTGAATTGTCTATGTTTGCCAATTTAAAGCTGTAAAATGAGAAAGTTTGCTCCGGCTGGCGGGCGGTACTTCATTTTGGCTTGACTGTTTCAACAAGGCGGCTGGGTCACAAACTTTGGTTGCATCCGAAATTCCACACTAACACACTATTTAGTACGCTAAAACAGTATGTGAGATATTTTAGTATGTCCGAAACCTTAGTATGAAACCAGTAGTGGGTGAATTACATACTATTTCCGGTGAAATATTACTGTATGCAACGCTGACACTACAGCGGCATACATATCCCACAATGCAATGGGGTAGTGACGATAACGTTCATATCAGAAGTTGACGGACAGCTCTGTAACATCAATAACGCTTCAATTTAACTGTAAAAGTATAATATTTCACTTTGCTGGGCGTAATATATATTTTAAATTAATTCAGACTTTGATTCTCACAAAACAGTCATTGTGGTCAGATAAGGGTGGCATGGGTTACCATGGTTACACATCTCCAACTAGCAGATTTATTTCTATTTGTTTGTAAATCTATGTGGAAATGTGTGTGTATCTGGCATTGTATTCTATCCTTTATTATTTCCATGTCTGCCTTGTAAAGCACATAATGAGCACTCATTTTGTTAAGTGCTTATAAATAACCTTCATTATTCTAATTATTATTATTATCAACCACACAAGATATGTTTGCTAACAGATGAAACATATTATTTGTAGATGAGACTAATATCCTACAAGAAAGAACACAGACAGTTTGAACATTCTACAACACGTTGTGTTTGCTGTGAAAACTAAGAGCCAATCAGCTCTTTCATCAGGCGACTGCCAGGCGTTTCCCATCATGCCCTGGGTCTTGGAGTTGGTGGAGAGCAACTGTGGCGCCTGGCTCTGAAAACTGTGGCCGCCTCGATCTCATAAGGTTATTGTTGTCCACGTGTGTCTGACATCAGAGTCGGGATCAAGTCGGACACAAATTTAACCGGCATGCATTGTGCAGCGATCGATTATCTGTCTCATGCACTACTGTCAGGATATTATGACGGAGTAATAGGGCTACATTGAGTGAAAAAACAAATCTGGGATTTCGAGAACAAAGTTGTAACTTTACGAGAAACAAAGTAATTTCCTCCTCCAAAAAAGAGTCAGTTTCCCCATCAGGTCAGTGTGGTTCTTTCTTCGGAATAAACGCAGTTTCTTGCACAATCTTTTCAAGGTCCTGATACTGATGATAATGTGGTGCTGATGTGCCAAAAGATGAAGTATTTGGTTATTTGTGAAACCTAAACTAACGTATAACTTTACAAGATGCTCCACGTTCCTCATTTTCACAGAGACTGCACTATTTCCCCTCTAAAATAACACGTAAAATCCCTACTTTATAATATACTATTATATTTATTCTCATAATACTATAACTTTTTTTCTCGTAAACTTCTGAATTTATCTTTTTTTTATTATTATTACTTAATTTTATTTATTTATGTATTTTTTTTAATTATTATTCTGTATGTGGGGTTGGTATGTTTATGAGTCTGTCTGTAGATGTTACTTTTTTGTTTTTGTGTTTTTTTGTCTGTTTGTGATGAAAATTCAATAAATAAATTTTTTTTAAAAAAAATCCGAATTTACTCTTACAATATTATGACTTTTTTTTATTTATTCTCATAATATTATGAATTTATTCTCGAAGTCTCCGATTTATTTTCTTCCCTCAATGTGGCCCTAATACTCCGTCGTAGGATATAGTGACAGTTTTATAAAAATATCTTTATTTATCATATTTGGTCAAAGTTACCTACTGCAGCTTTAATAAAGCGACGCGTCCCCTTTAAATCCTCCAGCTGAGCGCAGTCAGGAAGTTGCGCAGTGAACTCACAGACACTCGTCAGTCACAATCACACTGGTGTATTATTGTGAAGTCTCTGGTCTGATCCAGTACAGTTTCCCGGGGTTCGGGGTGAACCGGTGTAGATCTCCTGCCGCAGCGCCCGGTCCCGGGTGACGGTGTAACGGTGTACCGTGTCAGCAGCATGGCGGACGGTCCAGACGGTCCAGAGGCTGCTGCTGCTGCTGACGAGCCGCCCAGCATCACCTTCCCTCCTCTCATCACTGTGTCTGATCTGCCCAGCGCCACCGCTGCAGGTAACCATGGCTGCATGATTCATCAGTCCTCTATCAGTCCTCTCTCCAGGGAGCATGAACCTCCATGTGTGCGAGAGGACGACAGATACAAGAACAGGAGGAGCTCAATGAGCAGGACAACAACAAGTGATGTTGTTGAGGTGACTCCTCCTGAGGACTGTAATAAGGTGTGGCCCCAGCAGTCAGTAAACATCCACAACATGATTTCAGTTCTCATATCTACAAATGATGGAGTTATAATGGAGGGATTTGGACAAGAGGTTGACCATTCGAGCTCATATGTAGCTTATAGAAGTGGTTGACACCTGCACAATAAAATGCAATTTAATGCAGCAGTAGGCAGAATGTTTTTGGCATCATTGGGCAAAAATTCCATAATAACCTTTCAGCATATTGTAATTCAAGTGATCTGAGAGACTTCTGCTCCTCCTCGTGGCTCTGTTTTCAGACTTTAAAATATCTAGCCCGTGACGGGAGACTTTGGCCAATCACAGGTCATTTCAGAGAGAGAGCGTTCCTATTGGCTGTTCAATCAACAGGGGCAGCTGTCAATCACTCGCAAACTCCGATCAAACGGTCAAACTAGGCAGCGCTGATCAAATGATCAAATGAGAAAGTGTGCTCCGGCTGGTGGGCGGTGCTTGGTATTTCCTCAACAGATCTCAACATGGTTGCCGGGTCAGAATCTTTCTATTTTTTTTTTTTTTTACAGCTAAAACAGTACACTACAAGATGATTCTGAAAACATCTGAGGAGAGAAATAGTCATTACAGTAACAGAATATGAATTCATATTTGATCAGCGCTGCCTAGTTTGACTGTTTGATCAGTTTATGAATGATTGACAGCTGCTCAGAGACGGCAAGGCTGTTGTTTGGCTCTGATTGGTTGTTTTCCTCCGGTCTGTGAAATCTTGCAGATGCCGTTAGGAGCACCAGAGGAGACAGAGGAACAAGATTTTTTTCAGATTACCTGTCTCATGCACTACTATGTTTTATAAAAATAACTTTTTTTAATCATATTTGCTCCATTTCTACCCACTGCAGCTTTAACTATCGCAAAATATCAAATATCAGGGCTGCATGGTTCCACACTGGCCTGGGTGGGGGAAGCGGGGTCTTGAAAATACTTTTTATCAAATTTTATCCCTACAGAAAAGCTTTGGGAACCACTGGACTCGTGTATAGCACACATCAGTTTTATTTGAAGATATGATAGTTTGACAGTTTGTCATCTGTGTCGTCACCAGGCCGTAACCTGAAGGAATGGCTCCAGGAGCAGTTCTGTGACAAACCTCTGGAGCAGGATGACATGAGGCTGCACAACGCAGCCTACGTCGGAGATCTGGACACCCTGAGGAACCTGCTGCAGGAAGACAGCTTCAGACGGTAGGAGGGAGTAATAATAACAATTTGAATATAGTATGATTTTATTTTAGGGCTTAATCGCATGATTGTCCGTGATTAATTGCGATTATTCGCAAATTAATTGCACAATTTTCATCTGTTCAAAATGTACCTTAAAGGGAGATTTGTCAAGTATTTAATACTCTTATCAACATGGGAGTGGGCACATATGCTGCTTTATGTAAATATATGTATATATTTATTATTGGAAATCAATTAGCAACACAAAACAATGACAGATATTGTCCAGAAACCCTCACAGGTACTGCATTTAGCATAAAACAATATGCTCACATCATAACATGTCAAACTGCAGCCCAACAGGCAACAACAGCTGTCAGTGTGTCAGTGTGCTGACTTGACTATGACTTGCCCCAAACTGCATGTGATTATCATAAAGTGGGCATGTCTGTAAAGGGGAGACTCGTGGGTACCCAAAGAACCCATTTACATTCACTGATCTGGAGGTCAGAGGTCAAGGCAACCCTTTTCAAAGTTTGGAGCATTATTTAGCCTCTTTCCCGACCAGCCAGTATGACATGATTGGTACCAATGGATTCATTAGGTTTTTAGTTTCATAGTTAGTTTCATATGATGCCAGTTTATTCACTCATGCTTTAAAAGTGAGCCCGCTACAACCTCATATCGATTGCGTTAAAGAAATTAGCGCCGTTAAAACGAATGTGCATTAACGCGTTATTATTGCAATAACTTTGAAAGCCCTATTTTATATGTGAAGCACTTTTGTTAACAGAGTACTTTTTGTTGCTGTTGTAGACGTGCAGAATAGACCTCGTCCCTCAACGGTCACACTGCATGCTCCGTCTTACTGCAGAACTGGCAGCTTCTGTCCAGAATGCTCATGTGTGGCAGTAATGTGGTTTGTGGTCTCTGTGCCGTGTGGGTTTGTTCAGCAGGTCTGCTGAGTGACAGACACGCTGTACAGAATATGCCCTTACACATCTCTACCACAGAACAGTCTTGTGCTGCATAACACACACCATATGCTGGGTGCTTTTATCCTCGTTGCCACAGTGCTTTAACCAAACACTTCCTTTTTCTCAATGTGTGCATTATGGTTTATAGTCGGTGGCCACGGTGGGACTCAAACACCTCACTGGCACACTGTCTGTACAGGTACTGGAACATGTAATGCTCACAATGTCAGAGCCAGGCGGGACCATCGTAGAGTGGTCAGCACTCATTTAACCCCAATCCCACAGTGGTTGTATGCAGCACTCATACTCCACACCCAGCCAACCCGTTATTACTGGCTTATGGCAGTTCATCTCCATTCCACATGGTTTGCAACATGCTGTTATTTCAATAAAACACTTTTTATTTCATTGGGATCTCCCTGCCCCGCCTATCCCGACTTGCCTGAGGCAGTAGTGTTGAAAGCAGTAAATTTGAGCAGGTAGCTGTAGTAAAGATTTAATTTGTGATGACCACACAGCAATGATATTTTTAAGACTTTGGTACGTTTATTGTTTTTTAATGTGGTTTTATGCTCATTGGCCTGCTTTTATTCAACAAAAAATCATCAAGTGCAAACATAACTCAATATGTTGGATACAACTGATAACCACTCCCTCTTCTCCCCACCAGGCGCATCAATGAGAAGTCTGTCTGGTGTTGTGGCTGTCTGCCCTGCACCCCTCTGCGGATCGCAGCCACAGCAGGACACGCCGCCTGCGTGGCCTATCTGATCGCCCAGGGAGCCGTGGTGGACCTGGTCGACGTGAAAGGTCAAACGGCCCTCTACGTGGCCGTGGTGAACGGTCACCTGGACTGCGTCCGCATCCTCCTCGAAGCCGGAGCCAATCCCAACGGAAGTCGCCACCACCGCAGCACGCCGCTGTACCACGCCGCACGGGTGGGAAGTCTGGACGTTCTGCAGGAGCTCATCAGGTGAGGTTAGGAGAGGATCAGTCTAAAAACCTGGAGCCATGGAGCGGCGATCTGTGGCTTTGTTAAACAATCACTTGTCATATACTGTATGTGTTGAATGTGTATCTTCACACAGTATACTGGCAATAAGATTTGTTTTTCTCTCCTCTCCCACTTCTGAAAACTGGTGACAGGTGATACTAGGGAGGCACCGATCCGACTTTTTCCGACGATACCTGGGCTTTGTGGTACCGAGTACCGATCTGATACCAGTGTTTAATTAATACGCTGTATGCCTCACTGTGTGGAAGTGACTGGGATCATTCTCTTATGTGTAAGACAACATCAGGCTGGACTTGAACATTGCTTTCCTAACTTTGTAAAAGAAAATGTGACCAATAAATACAGATAAAAAGATAAAGATATACATATAGTGAGTAGTATTAAAACAATAAATGGTACACCAGCAACTTGGTAAAAAACATCTTCAAAATGAACAGGAAATACAATTCAAGTGTAAACCTTTTTAATGCAGCAACAAACTGGTCAAAACTTCAATAGGAATTAAAACTCCAGTATATAATGTATATGGTATATAAACATAGAACTGAATTGAATAGATCAGCCCCATTGTCATTGATACGAAATCCAGCTGTTTGAGTCAGAATCGTCCCGATATTTGATCCATTCTTGGTATATCGATGCATCCATAGGGGATGCTCTCCATGCCGAGCCAGTCCATCTTTGAGCCTTCCCTTTTTTATATTTCCACGCCGTGATAGCCGTTGACGGAGGAGTTACTGTATGTTTTCTGTCCATCTATCCGTCTATCCGTCCATCCGTCCGTTCATACCATTCTCATGAACGCGATATCTCAGGAACGCCTGAAGGGAATTTTAAATTTGTCACAAACATCCACTTGGACTCAACGATGAAATGTTTAGAATTTGGTGGTCAAAGATCAAAGGTCACTGTGACCTCACGTCCGTCCCATTCTTGGCAATGCGATATCTCAAGAACGCCTTGAGCGAATTTCTTCAAATTTAGCACAAACGGCCACTTGGACTGGAAGATGAATGAATTAGATTTTGGTGGTCAGAGGTCGCTGTGACCAAGAATTGAAGAATTCATATGCAAGTTATGACTAATACAAATGTCCAACACAGGGATCTCCAACCTTTTTTCCTCTGAGAGCGAGAGCTACACATAGCACCAAGTTATACACTGCCAGCAGCAGACATCATTTCTGTCACCATCACCTCTAACATAATCCCGCCATCGGTGCAGGGCTTTTTTTGTTCTTTGTTAGTTCTGTTCTTCCTCAGTTTGGTAAACAGAGACTGTCGTCTTTTAAGGCTTGTTTTCAGCTCCTTTACCTTCTCTGTTCGTAGACCGCTACCAGCCGGAATGTCCCGTGAAAAAACGCTGTGGATGAGACACACACACTTGTCATTCACATTTGTGAAAAAAATTTTAGTCCTCATGAAAATAGTATATTTTTTGTCTTTTATTGGCCTGGCAATTTTTCACGGTCATGTCAAATCTGGTGCTTGCTAGTATGCTAACATCGCCTAATGTTACTGCGTCGTCAGTGCAGCGTAACTCCTTTAATTGTCGGCTGATTGGCAAATAATCATTTTGTGGCAGAAGGGGGCTGGATGTCTGTGAATTTGATTGGATCCAAACTTAAACAGGTTTACAAAGTGACTTTGTGTTATCACATTTATATCCATATTCTTTGAACCTTTGGCGAGCCACTCAGAAACAGACCCCTGGTCTAACAGGATACAATGATGAAGTGATGACATTTTGGACAGACAGACAAACTGCAACTCGACTGGTTGGCGGAGGCTACAACTGCGAGGCAGTAATTCTAGTTTGTTTATGCAGTGGATTGTCTAGAGGTCAGCATTATGATCTACTGCTGGCCGTGTGATGCAATGTGTTCCACTGCTTCAGGCAGCAGTTTGGTTATTTCCTGACTTACAAAAAAACATCTTTCCCAGAATGCACAAAAACAAATCATAGGGTCCCACCGGCAGTCCGTATGGGACAGTAGTCCGATGTGTTGTGATGACTATTTGACAAAAAAAAATATTCTGAACAGACAAAAAGCAAAAATAGTTCATTTTACCCACAATGTTTTGATCTAGACACACACCCAGTTGCACAATATATTGGCTAAATGTGGCCCATCTCAAATATTAGAATTTCAAGATAATTTTCTCTGCAATCAACCAATATCTGTATTATCTTCAGAGGGCATCAAGATTTAAAGAAAAGGTTAAACTGTATCCATGGTTCCCTCTGTCCAGGTTCAATGCTGATGTAAACATGGACCACCAGCTGGGTCCCCGGCTCCTCTTGAGTGCTCGCACCCTCAACACTCTGGTGGTGTGTCCTCTCTACATCAGCGCCGCCTACCACCACCTCCACTGTTTCCGGCTGCTGCTCCAGGCCGGCGCTCAGCCTGACTTCAACTACACGGGGCCCGTCTGCCAAGAGGCTCTGACCCGCGGCCTGGCCTCCTGCCTGCTGGATGCCGTGCTGCGACACGGCTGTGAGGTAGCCTTCGTCAACCTGCTGCTGGACCACGGAGCCAACCCGGCCCTCGCACCCTGGGACGGCACAGAGCAGGAGGCTCCTAATCGGAGGAAGGTGGATCCGGAGGCGCTCAGGGTCTTCCTGGAGGCGAGGAGTGAGTAAAATGTGTGAATGTGCAGGCATCAGTGAGGACAGATATTACTAACACATACAGTATACGTTCAAGGACGGGTTTCATACAGCGTTCCAGGTAGTTCAGGACTTTTAATTATCAAATGAATGTGTTTTGAGTAGGGCTGTCAATCGATACAAATATTTAATTGGGATTAATAACATGATTGTCCATGATTAATAATTGCAAATATTCGCAAATTAATCGCACAATTTTCATCTGTTCAAAATATCCCTTAAAAGGAGATTTGTCAAGTATTTAATACTCTTATCAACATGGGAGTGGGTGAATATGCTGCTTTATGCAAATGTATGTATTTATTTATTATTGTAAATCAATTAACAACACTAAACAATGACAGATATTGATCCAGAAACCCTCACAGGTACTGCATTTAGCATAAAACAATATGCTCAAATCATAACATGGCAAACTGCAGCCCAACAGGCAACAACAGCTGTCAGTGTGTCAGTGTGCTGACTTGACTATGACTTGCCCCGAACTGCATGTGATTATCATAAAGTGGGCATGTCTGTAAAGGGGAGACTCATGGGTACCAATAGAATGGAGGTCAGAGGTCAAGGGACCCCTTTGAAAATGGTCTTGACCGTTTTTCCTTGCTAAAACTGAGGTAACTTCTTAGCGTATGATGCAAGTCACTTTACTCTAGCTTTAAAAGTGAGCCCGCTACAACCTCCCAAATATTGATTGTGTTAATGCGTTAAAGAAATCAGTGGCGTTAATACAAATTTGCATTAAGGTTGTTGTTAGCTAAGTTTGTTGTTAGTTGTCAGTGGTTGCCTCTAAACCACCAAATCATTTATCCTTTGTTACAAAATATGATATCATATAATATCATATAATGTAATAAAAGCCATGACTGGCAAAGAAAAATGTGAAAAGGTGCAGATTTAGTGGAGCGCCTTGTTAGCCGAGTGCACGTCATATAACTGCAAGGTTCCATGTTTGATTCTGGCCTTGAGACCTTTGTTGCATGTCACACCGCTCTCTCTCCCCCATTTCTGCATTGACAAGCAGTCCACTTGTGATCCGATCACTGAGGACGCATGTTAATACCAGGTCTGAACAGGGCCTTAATCATGTACCCATAGTACCGTTCTGCTGCAGCTGTTAAGGAGATCCACCTTTGATTTGTCTCTTTCTCAGGATGCCCTCGCAGGCTGACTCACCTGTGTCGCATCAGGATCCGCAGAGCCATGGGCAAGAATCGCCTAAAGCACATACCCTCGTTACCGCTACCACAACCCATCAAGAACTTCCTGCTTCACCAAAACTGACGACCTCCTCTTCCTCTACAGAGCTCTTCCAACCCAAACCTTAAAAAAAAAAAACTCAGACAATTACAACACTAAGCCCCAAATAGAACATTTTGTGAACCCAATTTGCGAATTGCTTATTATTTTCTAATAGTATTACAGTTAATAATATCATTTTTCAAACATTTTGAAGTCCTATCTTCCTATTATTGTAATAATTTATTGAAATGCTTCTGAACTGAAATGCTTCTGAACATACCTTAGTATGTCCTGACTTGTGGAAACTGTATATGTATGCAAAGTGTTTGCCTTGTGACCTCCTGAATCACCGGGATGTGTTCCGGTCCTGCTTCGAGTAGCACTTTTCAGCTTAAGAGCCATAGTGAGAATGTCATTTGGAGTGTGACAATGATGTTAACATGCCATGTATTAGATACCCCATTCAGAAGCAGAGGATCATTACCCAGATCCAGCTCCTTGAATTGCTCATTTATGTGTTGTATGCACACTTATTTTAGGTCTTTTACCAACTCACAGCCAGAGTGAATGGCAACATTTGCAGCACTCCTGTATTCTTAAAGGTTCTCTGTACGATATCCATAGCATTAATATAGCAATAAGCAACTATTTGCTATGTAAAGATATAGAGGAGTAATGTCTACCTGAGTAGAGAATGAAGTCTCTCTCCCTCTGTGTGTGTTATAATCAGAGGTTCTCTGTGCTTTGTTGACATAGCCGGGCTACCCCGCTGGCTAGCTCACGGCTGCCGCCCTGCACTGCTCTCATACGGCGGTTACAGCTGATAATGCCGCCCTAACCGGCAGCGTTGTCGCGGAAGCGTAGCACCCACCTTCTGGCATACTTGCCAACCCTCCTGATTTTCCCGGGAGACTCCCGTTTTTCATTGCCCTCTCCTGAATTCCTCCCGGGGTCACACCTTTTTTTCCTTTTCGTTATCTCAACCTGTTTCTGGCACTGTACAGTATGTGTAAGCCCTACTGGTTCCTCTCGGACAACAATACAGCTACACCCAATGCCATTTCCAGACGGAAGAGAGCTGTGGTTTTAAGCTGCGCTCTCTGCACATCACAGTGCTGCGTGAGTGAGAGAAGGACGGGGAAATGGAGAGTGCTAAGAGAAAGAAATACTCAAAATTAAAGAATGAATAAAAAATGATGAACATTAGTTTATGCCAGAGATTCACACAAGTTTTACACCAGAGAATTAAATTAAAAGTAGGCCTATTTAACATAAAAAAGCTGTTGCAGTGTTCTTATTATTTTTGCTATTTTCATTCTTTAAAAGTCACCAGAATGCAGGAAACATAGTCTCTGAAACTCAAATTTTTCTGGGAGAGACCCCCGTCTTTGGGTTAGAAATCTTCCTTATTTTTGAGGTTTCAAGGTTGGCAGGTATGCCCTCCGGTCCCCCCAGGTTAACACTGTCAGCAGTGATTTTGTTGTTTGCACTGTTAGCACCGTTAGCTGATAGCCGCCGGCTCAGCTGTCGCCATGCTGAGGGCCGTGTGGAGCCACTACATATGCTCTGAATATCATATTGAGCACCTTTAAGTTTACACTGTAGAACAGTTATATTATAAGTAAAAGGATAAAATCTAGATTAGATTAGATTTGATTGTATCCTGCTTCATTTGATGCTCTTAATTTGTCATTCTGTGTTTACATTCGGTGCCGGGTGGCGATAGATTCGCTTTTTTTTTAGCCGTATGCCTTAATATGGAGATTTGGAAAATGGCCTCAAAGATTGATCAGACCAAATACTAAAGATCAAGTTGTAGATTTTTAAGGAGGAAAAATTAACAAAAGCTTAAAATGAGCAATTCAAGGTCCCGGATCTTAAGTGAAAACACTGCTAGCTGGAGAAAAGTTTACATTTTGGGTCTAATTACTAATGTACATGTTAGCATCATGTAGGACACCTGCACTGTTTAAGCATATTTAACAAAACTCTCTGTGAAGGGAATTTATTCATGATGAATAGAACAACTTTGTATTTCTTGCCCAGAAAGCTGCCTTCTCTGTGAGTCTGTTGCACCTATTGGCTTCTGTGCATGTTTGTTGCACAGCTCTGTGTCGTTTCTCACACACCGGTCAACATGAAGTGCATTTTACTTTGTATGTCTCATCTTTGTTTGCATACAGTAAATATACAATAATTCTATATTCTCTCCTGTATGTTTTTTTTTATCATCTAAAACTACATGGGAGGGGAGGGCTTCCACTCCGCCAGGAAGCAGAGCGACTCCTCAAAAGTAGGATCACTTTCAACGCCTCCTGTTCCTTTAGCCATCTCCTTCAGTGAACATGAGAGAATGATTCCTTCTCCTTTCCTCCCAACCCTGTCTGAGATCTGCTCTAATCCAGAATACCTGAGTTAGTGTCATGGACACAATCTCTGGAGTATAGGTTCGGTTAAATCTGGTGCTCTATATACATTAGCAGGTGTGCAATAACACACTACTGCATTAGCAAAGTGTGCGAGTTACTTTGAGAAAAAAAAAATTGATATGTGCAAAATTGAACATGTGCAAGAATATTACAGACTAAAACAGAGTGGAGTTCCAGCGAAGCTTCAGCACACTAGTTAATCAGCTATTTAGGGAAATTCCCCCCCATACAGTAAACAGTACATTATCCTTTTTACAGGTTCATGCCCAGAGATAGTTAAGTGATTAAAGTCTAGGATCTGTTTCAAAAAAATGTAAACTCTCCCTGTAACTCGTGACATCCTCCAGAGACATTAAGACAATTGTGATCGAGCTCTGGATAGGGACATTTGTTATTGTTGTGAAGCTGATAAATGTGCTAAGATATCATGGAGAAAACCACAATTTGGTGAAAACCCAACTGGCCCCAATGGAACATGCAGAGCCTGGGAACCCCAACTGGAAGCAAACGGCGTTACTTTCTGAAAAAGCAGAATTGGGCAGGATTAAAGATTTTCTGCAAAAATGTTCCAAAGAATTATTCTCTTTTCAAGTAAAAGAAAAGCCTCTGAAACTTTAAAAATAATCAAATGTAGGCTCTCATGGGACAGCTAAATTACCCATTAGACAAATGAATGAGATTTAAACATTTAAAGTTATTTAAATTAAATAACTACAAAATCAAATCAATGCTTGAAGGTGAAGTTTGTGTGCATGCCGGTGCACAGAAATGTCACATGGGGTCTCTAGATGGCACTGTCTTCCTTTCAAGCATGGCAGACATCTCGTTGTCTCCCATTGTCTCTCCTTCCCTTACTCTGTCTTTCCTTTTCTGTTTCTCTTTCTTTCCCATCTCTGCCTTTGTTTATCTCTCTTTCTTCCTTGTACCTCTTCTTTTCTTTTCTTCCTTTTTTCTTTCCTCTGTCAGCCTCTTCTGAGTTGGCTTCAGAGGACTCAGCCGTGGACCTCAGCATGTGTCCTCAAGAGCCTCATCCCTTCAGAACTCATTGAAGCAAGTCTTTCATTAACAGAACACACACACACACATACAACAGCGCAGACTGAAGCAGAGATTGGACAGTTTGGTAAACCACTATCTTCCTGTGGGGAGTTTCCATTGCGAGAGACTTCTCTTTCAAGTCAAATTTATTTTATGTTCCAATTTATTTAGGAAGGCACCCTGCAGAGTTATTAGAGATTTCACATGAAGACTTTTATTCCACAATGACCTGTCACTATACAGAAGCGGTTAAACACTAAACATCAGCAAATTATATTTTATTGGCTACATGAAAACTTCAAATCATGATCAGCGCTAACAGTATTTATATGCTGAAGTGATTCCCTTCGGTCACGCCTTTGCAACAAAAGAAAAACAGACCGATGGTAAAAAAGGTTTATTTCTCCAGAAAATCACCGAGAGCCTGGAAAAGCTGAATGGTGTCGTTCATTCCTAACTTTATTTGCACCGCAAACTGCAATCAAAAACTCAACAGCCTCTGCTAATATCACCGCAGTGTTCCGCTTAAAGTGGGGACCAGCATGCAAAGAGATGTTAAATGCAGTGCAGCTCGCTTCATGAGGCGACCACAGCTTTTAGACGTGGATTAAAGGTTGTTTCCGTGGATCTGGTGTTTTCCTATAAAATCCTGCTGGTGTGTGTGTGCGTGTGTGGTAACAAAATATATAGACCCTGTTTGTGTAAAAGAGAGTAAAAGTCATGTTTGTTTGGATCCAAACTCACCTGTTAGTTGTTAAGTAGTTCCACCACATCACTTTGTGCCTGCCTCTTCGTCAGAAGACCTGCTCTCCTGCACTTGCACTGCCGAGTATAGCCTGTTACCATTTGGTAATTGCCACGCGCTTTAATTGAAATGATCTCATTCCTCAGGCGTTCCGGAACTCTTTAGTTTCCTCCAATGACCACATCACTGCGTGTTTACTGCCGCCGCCACACACACGCACACACAGGTATTCTGACCCATTTATCGAGTTCAAGCTCCTTTTTTTCCCCCACACAGCTAGCATTTATCCAAACATAAAGCAGTTTGTCATGACTAACAGATGACATGGCACTGAGTTTGTCATTTGTTGTCCAAGAAAAGCAACCTTTTCTGTATGAGCTCGTGTCAGATCAATTGAACAGGCAAGCTTGAGTGTGGATGAAGGAGACCGAAAATATTGATAACTTTCACCAGCCGCGGCTGCGGCAGCGATGCTGATGTTGCTTTCACCTTGTGAGTCAGTGTGTGTTTCTCAAAGTCAAGGATGCTTTGCAGGACAGGTCCTACAAGGGCTATAGGCAAGCCTCCTTAAATGGACGAGGTATTTATTATTTGATTTTACTTTATGTAGAACAATTCCGTACATTACAATTTTTAGTAGGAATATTGATTTTGCATTCCTCAATAATACAAACAGATTTAAAAATGTAGACCTATTAAAAACATAAACGGAATCCATAGAGATTAAGGCAATTATTAGAATTTATCAGCCTACGAAACATACAATTAATATGCTAGGACAATTTTTTTAATTTTTATACTATGACTTTTTTCATGGCATACAGTGCTTTATATTTTTTCGCGACATTTTTATGACATACTATGGCTTTTTTTAATAACATTTTTATGACATATTATGACGTTTTTCATGACATACTATGCTAGTACTTTTTAAAAAAACTTTTGTGATACTAATCTATGACTTTTTTACGTCTTTTTTACAATATGCTATGCTATGACTTTTTTATGACATTTTTACGACTTATACTAAAACATTTTTCTGACTTTTTATGACATACTATACTATGACTTTTTAATGACAAATTTATGACACAATACTATGACATTTTCATCACATACTATACTATGATATTTTTATTTCTTTTTTAAGGTATACTGCACTATTATTTTTGTAAGAGATTGTATGCTGTGACTTTTTATGGCATTTTAATAATATTTTAATGACTTTTTTAATGGCATACTTTGCTATTACTTTTTTTTGACATACCAAACTGCCATTTTTTTAACATACTATTCTATGACTTTTCTTATGAAAAAATATTATGAAATACTATACTATGACTTTTTATGCCATTTGTATGACTTATTCACAAGGCAAGGCAGCTTTATTTGTAGAGCACATTTCAGCAACAGGGCAATTCAAAGTGCTTTACATAAACATTTAAGAACATTGCGACAAAGTGCAAAAGAACATTAAGACATCATTAAAACAGTCATAAAAACGTTAAAGATTAGAAAATAAAAACAAGCTAAAAATAACAGCTAGGTTAGAAACTAAAATAGAGTATAACACAAGAGAAAAA
>CAKAOI010026948.1:4505-28348 GCA_916701655.1 Sebastiscus albofasciatus
ATATATATATATATATATATATATATATATATATATATGTATGTATATATGTGTATATACGTATATATGTATGTATATATATATATATATCATATTACACAACAAAATACTATATATGGTTTTAAAAAAACAAACTAAAAAGAGCATTACTTAAGAAGAAACTTTAGTAATTAATAAGTATTCTTTGGTGTGTAAGGGTATTAAGGGCATTCCATGTTAAATGATGATATTTATATATATATATATATATTATATATATATATATATATGTGTGTGTGTGTGTATACATATAGATTCAATCGGAGCCGCTCTATTTTCTTTATGTTTTTGTCATTTAAACTGTGTCAGTTGTTGTTATTGTTTTATTTACAGTAGACGTGCATTACGATGTGTTATGTTAGTGTATGATGAGTAGTGTGAATATGTATTTTTGTATTGTCACCATGTAAACTATGTGGACCCCAGGAAGAACAGCTGCTGCTATGCAAAAGCTAATGGCGATCTAAACAAACAAACAAACAAACAAACAAATGTCATAGTTTGGCTTTTTAACAGCAAAGAACAGGACAATGAGAGTTAACGTTAAATTTTAAAATTATAACTTGGTGTCTCAGTGTGTCACTGCATTTCAGTGTGTCTTGTGTGTTTGTCTCTGTCTGCTTAACATTATCCTACTGTACATGCTTTGATAACCACAGTTAAAGAAGATGTCGGAGGTGGAAGCTTTGAAAGAACTGAATGAGGAATACTCTAAGACCATTCGTCTGGTAAGGCTTACCCATTGATTGTAATATGTGATTTAAATTGTTCTTGTGCACAGACAATTATCCCACTAAATAACCACCTTTCACTCTCTCTCTTTGGACCCCTCCTGTCATTTCTCTCCATGAAAGTTGTTTTTCCGCTGCGCAGCTCTTTCTGGTATAACCAGAGAGTTGTGGACGGAGGAGAATGAGCGGGCTTTGGATCAATTTATTGAGGACACATCTATCACAACCATGGTGGTCTACGTGGACACCCATGACGAGCTGCGGGTGGAGTTCTCCATGCCCTTACCGGTACAGCACACTTTCCTCCCCACTTGTAATTCTTTATCAATTTTGATTATATGCAGATACTTGAATAATACAATTCTACTCCCTCCCTGTATTTTTCATCTCTCAATACTACCACCATACCTAAAATATTGTTTTATGGTGACAGGTGGTAGAGCAGCTGTCTTATTTTACCCGTGTGCCAGGAGCCATAATCACACCAGAGACGTTTGATGCGGCCATACACTTTGGCACAGTGCGGGGCGACCCCACCCAGAGGCTGCTTCATGACATGACCTGTCTGCATGCCCCCCCAGTTGCCCTCGGCACCTACATGGAGACGAGCATCAAGGACAATTATACCAACAACATGCACTGCTATCTATCCAGCCTCACAGGTGGGTGCCGTTCAAGGTAGTAGTTCTACAAAATCTCTTGACTACTGTAAGGGTGTTATCTTTGCCTCCCTCACTATGATTTGACATTGAGACTCTTTAGGGCTCTCCTTTATAAAATACATAATTAAAGAGCAATCTACTCTGGCAGTGTTTGTGAAGTGTCTTTGAAGCATTTTACACTTTCCTCACTCTCTGTCTCACATAACAACAACACATCTATTTCTACAAATTTGTCACTTTTGAGGCATTGCATGTCAATACATGACCCTCTACGTATGTTTATGATCCAAGTCTTTTTCATACTATTCCGTGTAAGCAGCCATTGAAAATCACACAAATCTCCTAGTTTCTAAACTTTGTGAACTTGATCAACAATGCTCATTGAAGGCCTGGAGTTTAACTCTCAACTTGCCAGTTTGACTATAGCTTCAGTGGGCTTAATAAGTTAACAATTTTATTTTTGAACAGATAATGTGTTTAAGAAGATGGGCAACACAGTTCTGTACATCCCAATGGAAGGCCTACAGTGCAGCCCTGAGGAGGTCAACCAGGACAGGAGGCTGTTACAGAGGATGGAGAGTAAGCCTGGGGAGCTGTGTATACGGGTGGGGGGGCTTTCTCTTTCCATGTGTTCCTGTAGGGTCAGTGTCTAAAAGGTCACACTCAGACTTTTGGTCTGTGAGTTTCTGTTCAAAACAACATGGAAACTGCAGCATTGGCTTTCTGTCTCAGACTATTTTGAGATTTTATTTAATGAGGCACTGGGCTCACAACCTCTCTCAGGCATCAGTCCAATTTGTTCATTGTTTTTTTAATTCTACTCTTCCACCCATCATCTTTCTTTTTCAATTTCGCCCTACAACTCTGTTCTCTCCTTAAATCCATGCATTTATTCCAACATTTCTATAGTCATACTAGTGTTTTTTATATCATTCCAACCTATGCTCTTCTTTGCTCCCTCCATCTTTCCTCCCATCTTTATTTCTCCCTACCTCTATTTCCCATTTCTTCCACTCACTTGTTCTCCCTGTTTTTAGCTGTTGTGATCGACTGGACGGAACAGATCACGGACCTACTGAGTGCCCAAGAAATAGTTAATATGAGGGACAAGTGTGGCCCGCTGACGGAGATAGCCTTCTGGAAGACTCGCTCTGCCAAGCTGTTGCACATCAGCCAGCAACTGCAAAAGCCAGGGGTCAGGCACATCCAGAACATCCTGCAGCTCTTAAATTCTCTCTATATACAAAACTTCTGCAAACTGGCCAAGGAAATACAGGTACTACAAGTCTCTTCCTTACTCACAGACAGGAGTGCTGCTCACTGGTGCTGCTCATTACTGCAGTAACATTACTTGCTTCCTAGCTAGAAAGTTGGAAAATGTTGACATGAAATCTTTTGTTACCATGACTGAAGCATAATAATAATAATGACCATTCATACCATCTTTACATTTTTGTGTGTGTTGCCCAGGATTGCTCTCTGCAGGCCCAATCCAACCTGTCCTTCTTGTCCATACTGAAGGAGCCATGTGAAGAGCTCGCCCAGCTCAAGCCTAGCGAAGTTACTCCTAAGCTGCAACACATTGTCAGTCTCATCCGCATCATCTGGATCAACTCCCCCCACTACAACACCAGTGGGAGGATCATTGGTCTCTTTCGCAAGGTACCTGCATTTTACTGCATCAGAGTAATTGGCACACATCCACCATTTGAGCATACTGTACATACACAGCCACATGCTGCAATCAACCCTTCATTCATATTTCGAACAGCTATTTTGTAGATAATTAATAGACGTGCTACTGCAAGGTCCTTTACACAAGCAATTATCTATTCCACAGATAACTCAGTGGAGAAATATTAATAAATAACCTTCTGCTGTCAGATGTCCTTTCAGTTGTAAATCAGCTCTCCAGTTGGATTAGGTTTTTTTTTCATTCTGATAAGGCATCATCATCGCTGAAGCCCACTCCCACTCATCCTGGGTGTTACAATACCCTGAGAGTGAATGCATCGAATAAAAGGCCCCATCACTGTTTTCATTACCCCAACTCTTTTTATTTCCATTGACAGCTCCACAGTGCAAGGGGAAAATGTTTAACCTCAAATAATTATGTTCTGACCCTCTAGCCTTTGGTGCCCTGTTGCATTACTTTTGTTTTTCTCACTCTTTTATTTGTCCTCGTATCATCTTTTCTCTCTCTCTCTCTCTCTCTCACTCTCTCTCACACACACACTGTCTTATACCTTTGATATTACATACAATGTTACTTCATACAAAACTTTGTGTCTCGTGTGGCTGCAGTGATCTGACAGCACAAACACTTCTGCAGTGGTGCTCGCCTCAGAGCGGCTCATCAAACCTGTTCAGACTGCACCTTTAATCCACAGAAGTGCAATGTATATCACTAGGGAACGCGCTGTCTGGTTTAATATCATTTTCCAATCACTCAAGGCTGCGGGGCAAGGACTTTTGACTGGGCTGTTTCATTCCAGCTAATACCAAAGAGACGGGAGAGAAAATAATAACCCTTGTGGCCTGGTGAAGATGTATTTGCTGGCTGCTAAAAGGACATTAGGAAATTTTCAAATAATAACAGACACCAAAAAACAAATGTACAATGTAGTTATGTAGGTTTCTTGGAAAAGTGACTCATTATACCTCATCATTTGAGCATATAGTAAATGTGAACATGAATGTCTGTAACTTGGTCTCCCCAATACTTGTGATTATTTTCTGCTGTGTTGCAGTTGAGTTATGAGATCATCCGCCTGTGCTGCCGAAGCATCTCTCTGGACAGGATCTTTAAAGGCTACGTAGTCTCCAGCAAGCAAAACCTCGGGGAATGTATCCGGTGCTGCCTGGACTGGAAGGAAATCTACCTGCATGCCTCGAGGGTTCATCACAAGTAGGAGAAATCTCACCTGCTTAGGGACTAAACACACTGTCATCTGGGTACCCATGGGGACTATAAAAGTCTTGACCTCTGATTTTCTGGTGCATATAATTAAAGGCTGTTTCTCCATGCTTCAGCGTGGAGCGGTAAGAAAACCAATCCCAGACAACCTGATAGATTTGGAGGGTTTTTTAACTCAAAAACAGATGTCCTGTGTGATTATAGTTAAGCCTGAATGGATGGCTACTGTAACAATCTGCTTTACAGTTTAGTGACCGCTGTAGACCCAGTTCCAAAATACTGAGATGCTCATCTGACTCTTCATTTCTGTTTCCGACTCTCTACCCCCTCTCCTACCCCCCTTTCTCTGTCCTCTCTCTTATCCCCCTCTGTTTTTTTACGTCAGGTATTCTCCAACAGGCTGGGTCCTGGACCACACCAGCTTTTTTGCAGTGGTTGATGTTTACATTCAGAGGTTCAGAGATCTGCTTGAGGTGAATTTCCCCTCACTCACATATGAGACTTTAACACATGTACAGAAACACATCTGCACACTACAAATCTGTAAATTCATGCAACAATTCTAAAGAGATTACACACAGGATTGTCAGGCAGATGTTTACAGATGGATGGTGCTATTCTGCACTTATTGGCTCATATCTAGATACAGTTGCTTCCTTTATCTTCAGCTTCTTTAAAGTTATTAAGGCTATTTATTTTGTGTCAATGTTTCACGTTTATGTCACTTTCCTTTCACTGACTCAACATTCAAAATAATAATGCAGTCTGCAATCATGTCTCTTCATTGAACATCTCGATTACAAGCTTTCTGCAAGTGTTGTGTCATGACAAATGCTGTGTTGGAATTAAGTATTAATGTGAATGATTGGAGTGAGGTTGCATTGCCACGGGTATCACAATAGGAAATGTCAAATTGAATGTGATATATACAGTATGTGGATAAATCAATATATTAAGTCTTTAAACAGTACAGTAATTTCACTAAATCTTTTTCATATGTCTTGATACAGTATGTATTGTTTGCTATTTCTCTTGCTTTCTCTCAGGTGTGTGACTGCCAGTATCAGTTTGCCCGTTGGGAGGATGGTCAGCAGAGGGCCCTGCCATGCTTCAGTGGTTCCCAGGGACCAGAGTTCATCTGCTCACTCCTGGAGATAGAGGGCAACTTCCAGCGCGGCCTACAGAACCTGAACTCTCTCGACAATGACATCTTTGATGTCGAGAGCTCAGCATGGTCCAATGAATTCAACAAGTAGGTCTATTTGCTCTTTATCACTTTCAAACTAAGTCTAAATATAATAGTGTTAAAGTATAGGCCCACAAACACAAATGGGCATGACCAGCACATTTTTGTAATTTTGGTGACCGGAGGCATTACCACACCAGATGCAGCCAGGTGAAGATGGGTGCAAGATGGAAGAGAGGCTGAATATATTATTAGTAGGAGGAATACAGAATCAAGTCAAGTTTATTTTGTATAGCCTAAAATCAACTGGTAGAGTCGGGTCGAGCTTCCTTAACGACCAATGAGCTCCTCTCATCCCCTTTAAAAGCAGCATCAGGTGAAACAGAGGGAGAGAAGCTGAGATGTCTCAAGAGATAGGAAAAAAAGTACATCTTCATAAAGGACCTGACGTTCACACACAAAATCCCAAAAATGAATCAATAGTGGGATGAAAAGACGGCTGATGTGTATTGTTGCTCCAGCTGCTGGATTATCCACTGGTTATAGTTTTGCAAACAATTGGCTGGTTAGAATCTCCCTCAGTCACATTAACAATTAAGAAAAAAAGTTGATGCATTTGCAAGAAAAGTGGGTTTGAGGTTTTAATGCAAACGCAATTTCGTGCCAAAATGAGCAGCAAAATGAGCAGTAACATTTCACTGCGCCACCTAATCAGCCTCAGATGTGCCTCTCCTCCCACCTCAGCACAACCATGTTGGTTTGTAGCCAGGAAATGATTAAACTAAAAAAATAGACTTCCACTGGAGGGCTATTGCATAAAAATTGAATTTGGCGTCGTGCTGGCTTTGCACCTGCAGGAAAATGAGGCCAAGTTCAAGTTTCTTCACACAAGTAAAAGCAAAATCAGAATCAAATAGTGCAAGTTAAAATATAGGGCTAAAATATTAACATACATAAATATAAAATAAGTAGGGCTATCAATCGATAAAATAAAATATTGAATCGAGATTAATCACATGATTGTCCATAGTTAATCGTGATTAATCATAAATTAATCATATTTTGTATCTGTTCAAAATGTACCTTAAAGGGAGATTTGTCTAGTATTTAATACTCTTATCAAAATGGGAGTAGGCAAATATGCTTGTTTTATGCAAATGTATGTATATATTTATAATTGGTAATCAATTAACAACGCGCGTGTGTGTTTGCGCTCCTGTTTTAGTGTGCTTTTGGTGTATTTATCAGCTGATCATCATGCGTATGTGTGGATATGTTCTTGTGTGTGTGTGTGTGTACAGGTTTCGTGCATTGGTAAAGGGTCTGGAAATGATGACGCAGAACCTGATCAATTCAGTGTTTAAGACGGTGAACACAGTGGAGGAAGGAGTTCGGCTTCTGGACATTTTTAGGCCTATGTCTACTCGAGAGGTGACTGTTACAAACACACTCACACACACACACAAGTCCTCTAAAATCCTCAAAAGCACTTATTAAACATGCATTACTGAATTAAACACATTCTCTCGCCTTCTATTTATTAAACCTTTACAGTTCATATAGCTTTAATTGTTGGATGCTTGTGGTCTCTGCAGTTTGCTACGGCTAACCCACACCAAAAAAACGACTTCCCACATTAGGCTGTTTATAATTTATCTAGTTTATCTATGTTACGTATTTAGAGCTCTTTGAGAAACCCCAGATTTGTCTCAGTTCTCAGTGTAAGTTGCATTCAGCACAAGGCTCATACTCAAACTCTATTTTTCTTTCACCCGACTTCTTTTTTCTTCTCTTACTCCACATACAATTAATTTACTCCATCCAATCTTCTCCATCCCAGGCCATAAGGCGCACCACAAGTGTGAAAGGGGAGGAAGTGTACAGCATCTTTCACAAGGAGCTCAAAATGGCCAGCAGGGAGGTGAACCAGAAGACAAGTTCTTCTCCTGACTACATGCCCCGGATGGCAGGCCAGGCCCACTGGGCGAGAGCCCTCAGACATCGCGCAGAGAGACCCATGGAGGTGAGTACATTACTACACAGTAATCTATTCCTTTTAGTCCTGGTACACACCAGATACTTCACACACATCACATAAGCAGTGTGCAAAGTAAAGAAGTGTAGTAAGAAACAAATGTTGACTGTAAACAGGTGGTATTCATGGTCTTAACTGAAGCCTCCTTCTAGGGCTCCTTCCTTGACTTCTTCCTCATTTGTTCCCTTTCCTTCCCCCTCCAGGTGCTTCAGAAGGCCCACTTCATTTATGACCCAGCCAGCTCCAAGCAGGTGGCTATCACCAATGAACAGACGGCTCACATTATGGATGAGGTGGTGAGGAAGAACTTCAGCGAGTGGAGCCAGAACCTGGACGGACAGTACATCAAGAGACTGGAGCAGCCACTCATGGTGCGCTGCAAGGACAAGACCGGCAAGCTTGACATCAACTTTGACAAGTGGGTGATACAAGCACACAAGAGATGCAAGGCATTCACATTAAAGTATACATTCACACTTGTGTGTGCGTACTTATGACACACACAAACCCACACCAATACTGTGTATTCATTTTGTATGCATGCCCACACAGGAGGTATAAATCCACTCTCATCATCAGTTGGATACAGAGATATGCTCTTACACAATATATTCATGTAGAAACTAAACAATTCTACATAAATTTCTGTACACATACATGTGCTCATTATTTATTTTGTGTTTTTTATGCGTTTTCTTGTCCAGCAACCTGTTGAACCTGTTTTCTGAGGTCCACTATTGGGAACGACTAAAGTTTGAGATCCCCCAGCATGCAATTGACATTTACCAGGACAGGGAGGAGCTCAGAGGCCTGAGGGAGAGAGCACTGCTGCTGATCAGGGACTATAACAGGTCTGACACACACACACATCCACACACTCACACAGAAGTGTCCATGCATGCAACACTGAACAATAATTTCTGATATCAGGGGCCTGATGTATGTTTATATTAGGCGTCTTTTTTTTTTTTTTTTTTTTTACAGATCAACAGATTCAACACACACACTGCCAAACTCAGACAAACTCTCAACAGTTTTCTAGCTTTTTGATAATTTGTCCACTCCAGTAGTACTCACCCAGTAAACAAAGCACACTATTATTTACCCTTCTCACCTGTGTGTGTGTGTGTGTGTGTGTGTGTGTGTGCGTGTGTGTGTGTGTGTGTGTGTGTGTGTGTGTGTGTGTGTGTGTGTTGTGTTTATATCAGAGTCATTGGAATGCTGTCTCCTGACGAGTTGGGTCTGTTTCGGGAGAAAATTCGTGTCCTGGATAAGAAGATTCAGCCTGGGCTGACCAAGGTCCTGTGGTTTTCTAAAATAACTGCCAACGTCTTCATCCGTGACTGTCTCCTGCAAGTCAACAAGGTTGTAACACAAAGTTCACCCCTAACTGATATGCACGTGTACAGTTTTATTGTTACTGTATTTGGTACTGTATTATTCTTTTGAGATTCAGACTGGCGGCAGTGGTGGTTTATAGGTCAGAAAAGTGGGAGAATTTGGATTAAAGTGTGGATTAAATCTCCTGACTGGCTGGGAAAATTTGGCACAAGTTGTTTCAGTTTACTTTTGAACATGGACACAGTTTTGACAGATCTGAGTTCATCAGGCAGTGTATGTTCAAGAGAACAGGACAAAAGCGTCCTCAGCAGATCTGGAACCTGTTCTTAGTTCAGTAAGCTAACCACATTGGACTGTAGTCACTGATGAGCTCCTCTCCTCTTCTCTCCTCTTCATTTTACTCCAGGTCCAGTCGATAGTTGATGGATACAAAGTATCCAATCTATCCATCTCCAACCTCTGTCGCCGAATCAGTGAAACATTGCTGATTAAATTGGATGGGAAAACTGTGTACAGGTAACAACAGATATGTGATTACTTCCTCATTGCATGGGATGCCTAATACAGTAAATACATAAAATACAGAATATAAAGTGCGCAGATGGTATTTATCATGTTATAAGTCACTTCTTATGACATGGTTCATACAATTAATGTTGTTTGTATTCAAATGCATATTAATTAAGTACAGTAAACGGTGGGTAGAGTTGTTTTTTCAATTGATTTTTTACATCACACCCCTTCAATGTATTCTTCTTATTCATTTATAATTTATTGTACTCAGTGGAGTCATGTGGCTTTTGTCAATGATGTCATTCTTCGAAATATGGCTGCAACAAACGATTTTCATTGTTGATTATTTTCTTGATAATGGATTAGTTGTTTGGTCTATAAAATGTCAGAAAACGGTGAAAAATGTCGATCAGTGTTTCTCAAAGCCCAAGATGACGTCCTCAAATGTCTTGTTTTTTGTCCACAACTCAAAGATATTCAGTTAACTGTCATAGAAGAGTAAAGAAACCAGAGAATATTCACATTTAAGAAGCTGGAATCATAAAATCTTGACCTTATTTTCTTAAAAAATTACTCAAACTGATAAATTGATTATCAAAATAGTTGTAGATACATTTATTGAAATCTCCTTTCCATTCAGATGTAGAGGTAATTGTCTAGAAAACCAACAGATATTTTAACAGACCAGTGTTACCACATTCTACTTCTTGGCATAGTCTGAAGCGCTGCACATGGGTTGCATCTTAATTTCACCTCAGTTCCAAGTGATGCACATTGGTTTCCTTTGTTGAATGCATCTTGGGTGTTTCTCCTGTTGCAATCCTTAGGAATCTGGAGTTCGAGAATGACCAGAAGGCTCACCAGCAGAGCTGTCTCCAAATACTGCGCTCAGCACACCAGAATATTGCTGATATTATGACCCGTATCTATAACTCCTTCTCTAATGATGGACCTGAGGTATGTGCTTAGTCTTTCATTCAGTATTGGTAGCATTGCATCAGAAATGGTCCTGCACTTTTATAAGATTATTCTTTTCTGCTTACTTTATGTGATGTACTGTAAGTATGCTACGTTCAGGCAGAAGCTTAGAGGGTAGAGAGGCAACATTTTTCACTTGCAGCTGTTAAGTGGTTCAGCTCTTTTGATGCATAGACTCATACAAAACAAATCCCTCCCAATCATCACTTCGGACCAAATAGAAGTGTGTGTGATGGTGTCTGTATCTGCAGAGACCCTGCCCTCCTCCTGTATTTTCTTATTTTGCTGTCTTGGGGACGTTTCTGGATGTCGACCTCTATAAAAATGTAGCGACCAGGTACCAGATCGTAAGCATGCATCCAAGAGGAAGCTACGAAAATGGCGGATACAGTGCAGAAAAACACAAATATAGTGAGGCGAAACAAAGCTCGCTCCAAAACGACAGTGAATCTGGGGTTGGCTTTTACCCGCTGGCGAGCACTCTGACCCTAAACACGGTCAGAGGGCGTGCGCTTCTGGTGTTTTGAGCCGGGGAGGATGGGCTAACTTTGAATGTTGTGTTTATAAACTGCAACCAACAAATCCTACTCATTCTGCCTTTGGTTAAACTAGTAAAAAAACAAAAGTTTCAAATAAATAATTGAAAATGTCTGGAATAAAACTCACTCAAGGACCTACTGCTGCTTGCAAAAAAATGACAGCAAACATTGTAATCTGCAGCTCTATCTATTAGGTAGCATCTCTTTCTTTTCTAATTGAGAGCCAGATTTACTAAGCCTTTTACATTTTTAATTTGATAACATGTCGTGTGTGTAAATTTTTACCATGGTGTTTAAGGTCCAGGAGCACTGGGTGACCTTCACAGAGAAGGTGGACAACATGGTAGAGGAAAGTCTTAGGAGCAACATCAAGAAATCCATGAAGAAGCTATCCAGGGCCATCAATGGAGATGGCAAGGCAATGCCCAATCCCTTGTTCAAAGTCCTGGTAACACTGCGCAAGGCGACTCTAAAAACCACACCAAAGGTACCATCAACCCCTCATAATCCAGATGGGTCATATGATATAGTATAGTATAAAATATGGCCATGTATGTTGGGATATGTCTCCATATACAGACCTGTATGGAAGGCAAAATTGTATCATGTGATTTGGCATGTGCTCACAGATGTAGAAAGCACTGAGGCTCTGCTGCATGGTTATGTTATGATTTTTGTTTCGGTGCACACTTGCTGTAACACTCACCCACACTCAGGTATGTAAATTGGCCTGACTTCAGTTCAATTCACAATTTATTGGCTGGAGATTTGATATCTTGGGTAAAAGTGAGTGTCTGTTTGTTTATCTGCGCGTGTGTCTGTTTTGACAGGTCGAGTTCTCCCCGACGCTCGGAAAGCTCGCTCAGATTGTGAACATCATGCCTCAGCTCATCAACACCATCTCAGAATTTAAACGACTGCCTGAAGTTCTCTCCTGCAAACGGTCACAGAAGAGTCCCATACACGTCAGCATAGGTTACAAATAATTTTTTTTAAACGTGTTGTTTCATTTTGCTCAGCAAGTTCTTCCTCGGAGAATCTAGATTTTCTAAGAGCGAGCACCAATGTGCACATCCGATCTTTTTTTACTGGGCGCTGAGCAAATGTAGACTTGATGTATTTATACAATCCTTGGAAATTACGGAATTACAGACAGTGATTACTGAGCAGCTGTATATGCACTGTATTTATACTGCATGTGACCATGTCTATCTGTTTGTGCTGCACTCTTGTCCCCGTTGTCACCCTGGTCCTCTTTGATCCTTCAGAGCAAGATGAGGAGATACGGAAGATTCAGGCTGCAGTTGGCACGGGGATGACAGCCAGTTCCAGCCACCTGCTGGCCTATCTGAAGACCTGGGACAAATACAGGGATATCTGGGACAATGACCAGGACTCCCTTATACGACGCTACCAGAGACAAAACCCACCAGTCACTACTTTTGATGCAGACATACACAGGCACGGTGCAATTAAACTCTAAACATCGTTCTTCAATTGACCAGTTTAGGAAGTTTCTGTGAACTAATACAGACATATATTCTAATTGATCCATATATCCCAAGTGAAAGTCTTTTTCATTTTGTCATAAGACATTCTTTAATAGGTATTGTTTACCATAATGAAGAGCACTAATCTCCCTCTTCTGCATTCTTGTGTCATGTCCATCGTTCGCCCCCAGGTACACAGAAACGGCCTACACGGTTCAACAGGAAGAGACAGTGTTGAACGTCCGGTTTGTCATGCTGGACTGTTCGCCTCTCAAGTCCTCCTTGGCGCAGCTCTGCAGTGAGTGGCAAACCAAGTTCACTCAGCTGCTCAGCCACATGGCGAGCAGCCGCCTTAAAGAACTCCATGCTTCTCTGCAAGACAATGCCGAAAGGTAGGGAGTCAAACTATCCCTCTTACCAACTGGTGCGCCCCAAAAGTACTTGATTGATTTGACCTTCTTAATCTTTTCAGTCATTGAGGGAAGATGAAGGGAAGAAGAGATGGGAAATGAAAAGGAAGCAGATTTTGACCCTGTAAACATTTGAAATGTGTAGTGTTCTAAAGGTGGTGTGGCTCTTTGTTGTGTGTTGTGTTTGTATGTGCGTGTGTTTAGGCTGAGTCAACTTCCCCAGACACTGGTGGAGCTCGGTGAGAGCCTGAAGCTCTTGGAGACTCTCCAGGGATCTTTGGCCAAGACAGAGGCTCAGATTCCTGTCATCCATGAACAGTTTGCTATCCTGGACAAATATGAGGTCCCAGTGGAACAGTCTGTAAGCACCTCGCTCATTAATACTATTGCTTTTGTAATTTATTCATGGACTACCAAGTACAATACCTGTCATATCTTAGGCTACTAGTTACAATCATTTTGCAGGTATGCAGAGAGAGATATTGTCCATTTGCTCACTTGATATAGAGAGACAGGACAAAGTACAGTTTATAAACATAAATGCATCTCAGGTCTTTGTCAAACACTTCTCTGGTAGTTATGGGTCATTTAGTACTGTATATTTACACTTACAACTAACACTAAGTATTTTGGTTTACCTACAGGTGCAGGAATTGCGTGAGGTGCTGGATGGGGAGTGGGTGTGGTTCCAGAAGGTGTTGATTGACAGCAACATCATGCTGCAGAGGAACAAGGAGAAGTTTAAGAGTGGCCTCATCCACTCCTCTGAGGAATTCAAGAAGAAGATCCAGACCACTTTGCAGGAGTTCAGCACCACAGGTAACACGCTCACTCTCTTTCACACACTTATATACATTATCACTCTCTTGGTTTCCTTCTGTCCATCTGTCCGTGAGCCATTACTGATCTATAGGAAACCACTTTAGAACCAATAGCCTGTATCGAATCTGTTCCTGTCCATGAGGATTTCTGACTTCACAGCTGTTCCCTTCCACTGCAAAATGAATGTCCCTGACTGGAAGACACAGACTAACTTCCTGCCCCATCATCATTCTTAACTCCTCTCCACCTCCTCTGTGCATTTCCTACTCCTATTGGCTTCTGTCTTTTCCCTTCTGTTTTTTAGGCAATACATTACATACATACAATTTTATATGTTTCACATTTTCTTTGTACTGTTTGTATGATAGAGCTGTCAGTTGGCCATCCATGGTTTGGATGATGATTTCATAATATATGTGTATTCTACCTTTACCACAAAAATACAGTAGGCATTGTATAATATGTTTTCCTTTTGTTTTCGTGTTTTTTGTGTGTGGACAAATGAATGTTTATGTTTGTGTATTTGTATGCTTTTTCATGTGTTTTGTAACTCCCTACATTTTTTCATGCACATATCCAGGTCCATTTAACAGTACACTGACCCCCGAGGTGGCCTTAAACCAAATAGCAGTGCATCGCAGCCAACTGGAGGCTCTGAAACAGGAAGAGAACACCATCCTAGACGGACTGGGCTTCTTCAAATTAGAGCAGCCCCCCTCCAAATGTGTCCGGACGCTGGAGAAGGTCTGACACAACACTAGGCACATAGTCCTAACATACTGTTGTCTTGAGAGAGAAGGTTACTGAAAGTAATTGTGTTTGTGATAAACTGTTTCAACATGTGTGAATGAAACAAGCATTTTATAAGAATTACAAGTACTTGATAGTATATAGTATTAGGGAATTGACAGGGCATGTGAGAGAGGGGTTGACATGTAACAAACGTCCCAGGCTGAATTTAAACCCAGAATGTTGTGATACTTCTGAAAAGGAATAGTTTTTGTTGCAAATACTAGCCTTGTAACAGTAATGCAAGACACATTTAGCTTTTATTTGTTCATGCTTGCTTGTGTCTGTATGTTTTGTACAGGATATAGACAACCTTCAGCAGGTCTGGGAGATCACACAGGATTGGAATGTCAACTGGAACATCTGGAAGGTTGGTCAGTTTGCTACGCTGCGGACGGAGAACATGGAGAGCACAGCACAGGACCTGTTCAAGAAACTCAGTAAACTTCAGAGAGAACTAAAGGTCAGTTCTGCCACACAAAGTGCATTAGATAGCTGCAGATTTTGGCATCCTGCTACAGTGTGACAGTCACGGTTTAGCTATAATATATGACCTGTGTCAGTTCATACATATAGATTGTACATAAATGCCAAAACAATACATTTAATCAGTACTGCACAATCGAGAAGCTGGACATAGTTCATGGTCTCAGTAGAAAGAACACAGAATGTGTTTATAATGGATCCAAAGTTGGCAGACTCTTAGGGGACATCATTAGAAGTATTTTTAGCTTTAGACCCACAGACTCTGCCTGAAACGCATTTTACAGTGACAGCTAAATCTATGACATCCCCTCAGGATGCACACAATTTGGTGCGAATATCACCAAATCCACAGCTCCCCTAAAATAAACCCCTCAGCTGCTCTCACATTTACATTACACAGTGGTGAGGACCTGATCTGTGTCTGATTGCAGGATAAGGAGTGGGACATCGTAGATTTCTCCAAGAACAAGATCAACCAATTCAAGCGGATCATCCCTCTCATTGCTGATCTGAGGAACCCAGCTATGAGAGACAGGTATTGACTGAAACCAAAGAATCTACATGTATTTAACACTTGTCATTTCACTATATCTTGGAACTATTGTCTTGCAATAGTTACAACGTATAAGATATGAGAGGAGCAGAAATAAAAAATACCTTAAACAGTAGTTAGTGCTTTAAAGTCCTCATTTAGAAGACTAATACCAGATGGGATGAATGATCTGCAAGCTTGGTTTGTTAGACAGGGGAGTGTTGCTAAGTCCCATATTGTATTTATAATAAAACATTGACTATTAGATAACAAAATAATAATTTCTTCAAAACTGCACCAAGTTACAGCAAGTCACTCTCACTCAAACAGATCTCAAAGTTTTTCCAAATGCTTTAAAATTGTTCCTCCCCGGCTTATTTTGGACTCGCAGGTGTTACAAATTACGAGCTTTATGTCTTTTTCACTCACGCTGAAGAGCTTCCACACCGACGACATGTTGTGTGTGTGTGTGGCTGTGACTTTGCTGTCTTTGCTGCTGTGTGCGCGTCATAAAATCCTCATGCAGCAAATGTGTTAATTTGACTGACAAACAAATCAGAAATATGAGACTGACCGGTGGTCGATCCATCGGTGCATCCCCAGTTAATATCAAGTTTAACCAAGTAACCTACATTGAATGAGAGCACATGTTGCTGTGATTGAAAAGGAAGACAACAGCCAGAGGGTAATAGTTGGCACAGATTCTGCTCCGTCTCCTCCTTCTCCGTTTCACCCTCCATCCCTCTCCTCTCAGTGCTAGCTGTCTATCATGTCAGTCAGTGTGCTAATGATGCTCCCGTACAGAGCTTAGAGCAGAGCGATGCATCTGTCATGCACAGATATCTCTCTATTCACATGGAAGCATTCCACAAATATCCTAGTTTTCTATACTTTTTTAGGGTTAGGGTAAGCACACAATAAACCTCGTTTTAGTGCCGGTGACATTTATGTCCGTCAGTCAGCAGTAAGACGGTCAGTTGTGCATTCCTGGATGCTATCAAAACCTGTACCAACAATGCGTGAGGTTCTAATGTAGTTGAGCAATGTCTAATGAAATTATAAATATCAAGTTGTAGTATTGTGAAAGTTTTACTTTAACTCTGAGAGCTCTATTGTAAATGTTGAAGTATTAGCATGTAGGAAGCTTGTTTTTGTATTGTGTTATCAGCTCTGTTTGCTAAGGACTAATGCTCTAATGCTCGAAATATAGAGGGTGTCATATGTTGTACAAATCGAATTGACTTGACCAGGTAATAGTCACCTGGGAGGTGTTGGCCTTCACTTTTACTTGATTTTTTTTCAGCTGAGCTACTGGGTAGTTTGAGACTAAGACAAACCATACTGTACTTTTAATGCCACCTTTCTTTCAGGCACTGGAAGCAGATCTGCGAAGAGCTGCAGTGCTCTTTTGACCAAACCAGCACGGAATTCACCCTGGAGAAGATCATATCTCTGGGACTTGACGAGTATACAGACAAGATCTCTGAGATCTCTGGAGCCGCCAGCAAGGAACTCTCCATAGAACAGGTCCAGTCTCTTCCACTAATCTAGACTGATACTCAGTGGCAGTTTTGTAGCTTTTCCTGCCTCCATTCATTCTGTGAGCAAAGTTGGGGTGTAGGTGTCTTCAGGCCTGCTGTTTGGGTAGCACTGCCAGCTCATGGAACAGAAGTGTCTCCCTCTCAACCTCTGTCAACATCAGTCTTGCCCCTAGCTCCTCTCTAACTCCTCAGCATTCACAGACGTTACATCAATGTAGTTTAAGAGACAGTTTTATGCACATAGAAGCACAGTGCAACTTTGTTCATTCAGTTTGCACTCGCAAACCAGATTGGCTTTCTCAGAAAGGTAATCTACCTGTCAGATTCTTCAATTGAAATCCTCCATAAGGTTTCAGAAAAATGCTTCCTCCTTAGTGGTGTTTAGTCGTACCTGTTACTTTTGATATTACTGATAAAATGATCCTTTTACTTTATAGACATGTTTGTAAATGCAGCATATTGCCATATTAGTCCTTATATATACTTCCTAGTGAATTAAAAAAAGAGAGAAAAAATAGAAATGTAGAATAACATGAAAAGAAGCACAAGAGTGCAAAATAATTCTTATAAAAAATACAAGACAAGTCATACTGTGTAGAGTGAAAAAAGAGATGTTGTTATTACATTACAGGTTCTCCATCTCCGATATATCCGAGCGGTAGAACCAAAGCCAAGATTCATGGTTTCCTGTCATTGATAATCTAATCACGACAATGTATCATTAAGCTTGTGGAAAAGGAAAAGAATATAAGTGTTCTGTCTGTTAACATTACTCTCTGTGTTTTATAATCAAGGGTCTGGAGGGCATTACCAAGACATGGGAGGTAATAGTCCTGGACATCGAACCTTACAAAGATGGAGGTCACTATAGGCTAAGGTGAGGAGGCAAGCCTTGAAGGCAGGGTTGGGTGGAGGGTTCAAGAAGTTATGTAACCCAGGCTGAACTCACTCCAACTTATAACATAGATTTGTGTCTTCATTGTGTCTTATTTACATGCATAACTAGATCCCACAGCTCAGTACAATTTAATACCGTCATCCGTTGTGTATACTTTCCTCGCTGTGAAAATGCATCATGACTGGAATCTGTCTGAAGCAGTCATCAGCAGTTTAATTCTCCCTGTCTTCCACATCCAGGGGCACAGAGGAGGTTTTCCAGGCCCTGGAGGAGAACATGGTTATTCTGTCCACGATGAAGGCTTCTCGGTTTGTCAAAGCCTTCGAGCAGGAGGTGGACTGCTGGGAACGGCGGCTATCACAGGTGCTGGAAGTCATCGAGATGATCCTCACCGTGCAACGTCAGTGGATTTATCTGGAGGTACGGGAAACACACTCACGTACTGTACCAAGTTGTAGGATTCATTACTAAACATGGGTATTTATTGCTTTATGGTTGGCATTTCATTATCGTCTGTCATTCATAATTTGATGGAGTACACATACAGTATATTATCTGTTGTGGTCTTTTGTTATTGGAGAGTTTATTTTAGTAAACGTGATGATTAATTGTGCCTCCTGTGTAGACACGACATTATAAAACAACAAAACAACAATTTACCTCTTTCCACTACCGTACTGCAGTCTCTCTCTGTCATTCTCCATTTTTCATTTCTTTCATCCCTCTAGAATATTTTCCAAGGAAAGGACATCAGGCAGCAGCTGCCTCAGGAGTGCAAAGAGTTTGAAGAAGTCAGTTCTAGTTGGAAGACCATCATGCACCGACTCCACAAGGATAACAACGCCTTGCAAGGAACACACCACCCCGGTATGACAGCATACTTCATGTTTCTTTACTGCTTTTATCAAAACCGTTCATGGAGTCTCACCATCTGATTTCTCTGTGTCCTCATGGTGTAGAAATAAAAAATATGACTTGAATCAAATTCTGCGAATTCAAGGCTGCTATATAAGTCTTAAACTTGTGTTGTTTAATGTCGAGAGATCTTTTCCTCTTGTATTTGAAGCTGTTTTGAAATATGTCTCATGTTTAATCCATATCCTTCATGTGAGATGTAATATTTACTTGAAATTTTGAGTGAAGATAATATGAATTTGCAAACAAACATTTAATTAAAGAATAGTCAGGAAGTAGTGGAAGTTTAGTGTGTTAAGAAACAAACGTGATGATGACGCTGGCCCAAAGAGACTTCTTCGTGCCATTCAAACAGCCTGTCTTCTGTCTCTCAGGCTTGCCTGAGAAGCTGTCAGAGATGAGTGCCAAGCTTGAGGATATCCAGAAGGCCCTTGACATGTACCTGGAGACCAAGAGACAGCTCTTCCCTAGATTTTACTTCCTGTCGAACGATGACGTGCTGGAGATCCTGGGGCAGTCGCAGAACCCAGAAGCCATGCAGCCCCACCTGAAGAAGTGTTTCGACAACATCAAGAGCCTGCGCATGGAAAAGGCAGGGAACACAAAAATACACATACACTCTCAGTGGCCAGTGCTGCACTACTAATGCCAAAGAGTAATTTAAGGCCATTTAGTCAAGAACATTATACATTTACATGGCTGATGTTTCTTCACCTGAAGTTATTTGCTGCAACAGATTCAGTTGTGCACTCCTCTACTTAATGGGGACACAAAATATATGAAAGCTGTTATGCAGGCTATATTTTTTGTGTATGGAAATTATTCAGTTGTCAAGCATATTTGAAATGCGTTAATAGTGTCAATGTGATCTGTAGTTCTAAGTATGCCCTTTGCATTAGTATGAAATATGAATTAAAAATACTTACAAAGTAAATATCAGATCAGAATTTGATCCAGACAGCCCAAGTAGGCACATTGCTAAGATAAGATGATTCCACTTTTTTTCCAAAGCAGGTTCATTTGTAACATCCCTTTTTTTAAAACTTTTCAATGTCCTCAAATAAGACTCAATAAGGTGTGCTCTTCACTGGTACATCTGACCTGATTTAATGATATCAAACCACATTATGTGCTGGGGAAATACCTTTTCAAACTAGGGCTGGGCAGTATGACAATTAATATCGTCAAAACTAAATGAACTGTCACTGTGTATATATGTCTTCTGTAGGCCAATAAACATGAACAAGAAGCCACTGGGATGTTCTCTGCTGACGGGGAGTTTATTGAGTTCATCCACAAAGTGAACCTGGAAAGACCTGTGGAGGTACAGCAGCAATGATTATGATCATGATCAATATACAATGTACAGAGTTATGGTGGAGAGTGTGAGCACCATTTTGTTTTGTGTGTATGTAGGTTTGGCTGTGTGATGTTGAGGAGACCATGCGTGTCACACTAAAGGACACTCTAAGCAGCTGCCTTATAGCTCTGAAGAAGACAGGACAGAGAGACAAATGGGTCAAAGATTGGCCAGGACAGGTACATTTGTCTTAGTCGTTTCCCTCTTTGACTGCCCATCGTGGTTTTGTGTCTTCACCCATTTGACATTCAGACTGACTTTCTGTCAGTGGTGTTCATAAAAAATAAGATGCATTTAAAAGCAATGCAAATTGATTTACCAATCAGAAAATCTGTGTGTTATAGCAATCATTTTTGCTCAATTTACAAATCACAATTCCTGCTGCACCAGTGTCAATTACATTAATGAAAGCTAGGACTAAATATGTTTGTAAATACCCTTTTTTCCCATGACTAAGACAAAACGTCATTAAGCACTAACCATATTGCCATGCAATATTGGAGACAACAGATATGTTGGCTAGACTAGATTGACTGAAATGTTCAATTTAATCTGATGATTAAAAAAGACTAAATGTCAACAGTTTTCTTTGACTGAAACTATACTAAAATATTCATGGTTTTCTATGACTAAGACAAGACCTTTAGTTAACTAAAACTTGACCAAAAAAACGGATGAGGTTGACTAAATATGATTTAAAAAAAAAACCTAACAATGATATTTGATGCAGAACTAGGACTAAGGACTCAAAATAACCCCTCTCCATTCCCATGGGTTTTGAGTCAGTCTATGTCATTGGGTAAAAAAAGATATCTATGTATTCTTCCTATTTTAGATGCTGATCACCGCAAGTCAGATCAAGTGGACCACTGATGTCACTAAATCTCTCATTACCGGCAAGGAGAGAGCTGATAAGTCCTCCCTTAAGTCCATGAAGAAGAAACAGGTTGACTTTTTGTTGCTTAACTAAACTGTGATGTTTTTTTAACTTAGTATGTTTCCATTCAGTAAGATGAAAAGCTCTGTACCCAGTATGATGATCTTAAAGAGGACCTGTTGTGCTTATTTTCAGGTGCACACTTGTATTTTGGGTTTCTACTAGAACATGTTTACTTGCTTTAATGTTCAAAAAACACTTTATTTTTCTCATACCGGCTGTGCTGCCGCACCTCTTTTCACCCTCTGTCTGAAACGCACTGTTTGAGCTCCTGTCCTGCCCACCCAAAAAGCCCAGTCTGCTCTGATTGGTCAGCTGGCCTACTGTTGTGATTGGTCAACTGAACCAAACTCTTCGGACTCCACTCCAGCTCCGCTCTAACTGGCTTCATTTGAGGGCATAACAAACGAGCCGTTATGCAAATGTGTTACTTGGTGACATCACCACGTTACGAAAGTAGGACTTAAAGCAAGGCGTTTCTGAGTTTCATGTGTTGTCAACATTTTGTGCAGCCTACGATTGAATTAAATCAGGGTTATCAGCCTTTTCAGCGCAATGGATAGCCAACATAATGATGTTAAGAATTAAAAGGCTTCCAATAAACTCTTGAGCCTTTGCTATGACTGTCTTTGTTCCTCAGGTCTCCATGCTTCAATGCTATTCAGAGATCATCCGTGGCAACCTGTCCAAAGTCCTACGCCTGAAGATCGTAGCGCTGGTCACAGTGGAGGTTCATGCTCGGGATGTCATTGATAAGCTGGCCAAGGCAGGCTGCAGTGACGTCAATGCCTTCGAATGGCTCAGCCAGCTGCGACTATACTGGGAGAAGGTATGTTCTGAGAGATGCAGGTGAGAACAACAGGCAGGAGACAATATAGAGAAAAAGAAGAGCACATGACAACTTTTATCAAGCCATCGTTTCAGTAACATTTTTTAGTGGCTGTGAAAATAAAATGTACTCTCAGTTTCAAAGCTGTTTGTGTCAGTTCAAGCACACTTTTAATTGACTTCCGCAATACACATACCGTCTCTCAGTTTGCTGACCTGTCTGATGGCAGCAAGAGATCAGTTTTGCTGAGCTGAGCTGAGTTGGAAGGAGACAAAGAAAACATCCACTAAACATGTCCATTTTCTGTTTTGTTTGTCCTCCCAATAGGATGTGGATGACTGCATAATCCGACAGACCAACACACATTTCAAGTATGGCTACGAGTACCTGGGCAACTCTGGACGGCTCGTCATCACTCCACTTACTGACAGGTAGCAATCAATCATTCAGTCAGTCAATTAGTGCAATTGACCAACAAATGCACACATCAATAAATCTGTCACCTGTTTATTCATTAGTAATTAATCAATGTATTTAATAGTATTTTTGACATCCATATTGAGTTTTAGACAACTGAATAACTCCCCCATTCTGGAAACTGAGGACATTTTTGTACTGAGATCAGTATCTCGTGTAATTAAATGTAAAGTGAATTAGATAAGAGCAGGCAGATTCTACCATTAGCATTGTTACTGTAGTAGAATCACTATATTACACCTTAGCTCTTTGTGCAGTCACAGATAAAAGGATTAGCGCCAATTATTATGTTAATGTTTTTTACAGTGGGTAGATTACTGATTGCAATATAGGATTTATTTGTTCACATCAGAGACCACCTCATATACTTATTTTTAGGGTACATCATGAAAAGCTTACTAACTTACTGTTTTCCATTTTAGACCTTGTTGTTACATCCAAGTCATGCAATCGTCTTTTCTTTCAACATTTCGGTTTATGTTTATTTAATTTGTTTAATACAGCTTTAATACCAGAAAATATTCTGATGCTTATAATTATTATTTTTGTCTACTTTGATTCTCTGCAGAGTAAATGTCTGTCTGTAAATGTTTGACTCTGTCCAGGTGTTACATGACCCTGACCACAGCATTGTATCTCCATCGGGGGGGCTCCCCTAAAGGCCCAGCTGGTACTGGGAAGACCGAGACAGTGAAGGACTTAGGCAAAGCTCTAGGCATGTACGTCATCGTAGTGAACTGCTCCGAAGGACTAGACTACAAATCCATGGGACGCATGTACTCTGGCCTTGCACAGGTAGGAAAAAGCTAAGAAACGATGACGATGACGATGACGACAGCACATAACAACGCATACCTTCATAACAACACAGTTTCCTAACAAATAACTACACAGCTTCATAACGACACATGTATACACACATATAGATAGATAGATAGATAGATAGATAGATAGATAGATAGATAGATAGATAGATAGATAGATAGATAGACAGCTGGTGATTTCAACTACTTTATATACTGCCGGGTAGCTCAGTCCATAATTATACATGCCCATAATAAAAGCAAAATGACAACATGGAGTGGAGTAGAAGTATAAAGTAGCATAAAATGGAAATACTCAAGTAAAGTACAAATACTTGATCAGACTTACTTAAGTACAGTGCTTGAGTAAATGTATATAGTCACATTCCACCATTGGTGTTGACCATGAGTATGTTTCAATGATGGTCAACAGCTCTGTGTGTTAAAGACATGGCAAAATGATTTGTTATTCAGCTTGAGAAAAAAATAATCTATGCAAACATTTTGGTGGAAAATGATGTGTCGTTTCTTCAGAGTGGATTTTCGTTTGTGATTTGTATGTATTTCATTGTGTCCATCCTGAACAGACAGGAGCATGGGGTTGCTTCGATGA